>DWKL01005263.1:0-10031 GCA_018249415.1 Phareas burnsi
ACTTTGTCTGTGGCAAAAACACCTGTAGTGTTTTACTGTCCCAGTCACCAGTGCGGCTCACACGCATACGGTGTGTGCCACCATACAAAAATAGCAACAACAAAAAAGCGCAGGCGGATTGTTTCGTATATTAGCCACCGCAGTCAAAGTGTTAAATTATACTAAACCATAAATTATAATGACTATATTGTTTACTGTTCTGATATAGATGCTGCTATTGAGTGGTTAAATTACCTTATACACTTCGCTGGAACCACCTGTGCCTAGCTTCTTAATGAACATATACTTTTTATCCTTAATACTTGTGGTTTTAAATAGTATTTTATTGTTTGGGTTGTTTCCAATCAAACCTTGTGGGTATGAAGGGGTGGCTGCATATGACGCTGGGATTGGCTTTCTGTTCATAGGGGTGTTGGGGACTGGTGCTGATGCTGGGGCGGGCACTGGCGCTGAAGCTGAGGCAGATACCGCCGGAGTTTCCACTAGAGCTGGCTCAGTGTGAGGAGGACATTCATTCTGATTGTGTCGAAATAACTCACACCTTACTTTATCCCTGTTCTGTATAACAGTCTGCTGAGGAGTTTTCTTATGACTGAGCCGCGATGAGCCTGGTGTGAACTTCCTGATACCAGTTTTGATCTTTGGAGTCGCAGTTTTAGTCTTTTGGGTGCTACTGGGCAATTTACTCATTTCAGGGGTTTTCTTATGAGCCGAAGGAGGTTTTATGTTTTGATTTCTCGCATTTCCATCATGTGGCATTAAGGCATTAAGCTTTTTTACCTCCGAAATGGGGAATACCGCTTTATGCTTTTTGTGAGCACTTTGTTGTTGTTGTTTGTGTAATATATCTTTACCAAACATCTGATTAGTGATCCTGTTGTCATCGCAATTCTCTTTGTTGTGATCATTTTGATTTTTTCTTTCTGAAGCAAGTGTTAAGTCTTTAGTTTCCTTGATTACGGGAGTAGAAACTTTGTTTACTTTATCGTTTACAGAAGTTTTCTTGGCTACTGTTTCACTAAACGAATCGTCACTGTCGTCGGTCGAGAAACTGATGTCCGGAGTGTCCGCTTTTTGCTGCAGAGGCATCAAATTCGCCAGCAACGCCGACATCGGCATCGGGGCAAATTTTATGCTATTCGACGTGGATTCCCTATTACCACTCATAGTTTTAACACTGATTACACATTTGTTGTAAAAGTTATTCAAAATAACACTTTTCCGATTGTACTTTATAAAGTTACAATAACAGAATAACAGTATATTGGAGTCATATAAAAGATTAGGATACCTACAAAAATGGATCCGTTAAACACTTTTGAAAATTGACAACTGATGAGACTGACGTAAGTGACATAACGTGAGAGCGTTGTCTATGGCTGACTGTCCTATTTGGCAAAGCCGAAAGGAAAGAAATTAAGGCTGCGAATTTCATGTCTTTTTTAAGGTTTCTTAGCCAATGTTAAAAATCTAGTGCATGTAATCTATCGAATATCCTTCCATAGGTTTATAAAAACAATACATTGATTTCTATGTGATTTCTCAAAGTTGGGCTTCTAAAGTCATCAAAATTGTGCAGTTATGTTTAAACTTTTTAGGTATGGATGGAAAATGTATATGGATGGAAAACGTACATGTGTATTAACTATATTACCACTAGTAGTAACATAAGTAATAAACGAAAAATACCAAGCCACTCAGAAAGTTGAGCGAAAAAAAGTTTTTATGTATGGAACGCTGGCGAGTTATAATTTATTTTGAAAATTCGATTATTTAAAAGTTAAAATATATTTATTCCAAATTAAAATTGCCTCCTAAATTTTTACCAGCATTATGAAACTATCGTGTGACATATATAAATGGATGTGCGTCGTGAACATTTTCATTAATTCTGGCCAACGCTCCTCCTTCAGGAGGATTAACATCCCGGCCATTACACTTTACACACACACGTCACACTCAGCGTCTCCGACCGAATCGTAGACGAGGCCCGCTTTATAATACGGCAGGCACGAGATATCCCCGAGTGCCGGGCGTCGCCTCACCTCTAAAACCCGGTGGAGCTGTAAAGGCCGCTAGGGCCAACAGCAACTACACACATTCGAAAAAAAAGAACATTTTCGTGCAATAATTTTTTAACGAGTTGAAATCCACTTAGAAACCTGATGAAACGTTTAATCAACTTGAATTAGCTTTTATGGACAAGGCGCTTTCTGCAACGGTGTGCGATCGCTTAAATTTGAAGGATGAAAAATAAAGTGGTAGTCAATTGACTGCTGCTACGGAAAAAAACGAGCTAAAAAGTGAAAAATTTGATTCAACAAAATCGGTAAATCACCTACGAGGAGATTCAATACATACTGCAGATTCGGAAAGTGTTCATAATATTCTATACAACCTTTGCGTAAGGAGGTGTTGTTTCGTACTGGGAATCCCACAACTTCACCGATGCTTAGAAAAGACGCGTGTGGAATAATGCCATGATGTGATTGATAAATTAGAAGTAGGTTATTTCCGCGGTTTTTATGATATAATAACAGGTGACGAATCTTGGATTTATCAATATAATCCAGAAACAAAGCGCCAGTCAACAGTATGGCTGTTGTAAAACGAACCAACGCCTACGAAACTAAGACGATCCAGAAGTGCTGAAAAAATAGTAATCGTCAGTTTGCGCCAGAAACAGTAGCATCAATGTAGAGTACACTACTAAATGCTTGCTATAAGTTTTTCAGGCTCCGAGCAATAAGGGAATGAACATGGGACTCCCAGACCTTTTTCCTCCATTACGACTACGCTCCCGCGAACTCCGCGATCGAGGCGAGGAACTTCCTAGACGCCACACCGGTAAAACTTTTGGGTCATCCGCCTTACAGCCATGATTTGGCACCGTGAGACTACATTTTGTTCTCTAAAATTAAATACCAGTTCAAGCGGATACAGTTTTCATCGCACAGAAGATGCACTCACTGCTTTCGAGAAGACCGTTGAGGAAGTACCTGTTGCAGACTGGAAAATGTGCTTTGAAAATTGGTTTAGACGCATGTAACTTTGTATAGAAGCTGTTCACCAGCTCTTTTAAGAGTTAATAAAAAAAATATCCTATGGAACATTTTATTTTTTTTCTGTACTTTCTGAGTGTCCATTGTAATTATGTCAACTAAGTACAGCTAGCCGTAGGTGATATCTACTGCCTGGATATTGTGTGCATGTTCAACGGCGATAATTAAGACGAGACACTGCATAACATAGTAATGTTCATTTGTAGTCTGGACTAATGACATACTTTCAGGCGGTTCAGTCGCAAAAAGTAGCTTATGCAAAATGTCAACTTGTCGCAAAATGTCTCTTTCGCAAAACGTTCCTTTCTTATGTCTCTTTCGCAGAATATCCCATTCGCAGAACATCTGTTCCTTTATTAGGGGAATAATATAGCAAGAACGGTATTGTGTCCGGCAAGGACTATTCATGATCGCATTTTAAGAAAGTTTTTTTTGCTCTTAAGCAGACACTTCATTAAATTTCGGGTTCTAACACCTCAGTGTTATAATACAAAAGTAAACCATAAGGATTTAGAGTTGCTTGTTTTAAATTACTGTTTGTGTGCGTTTAGAACAAAATCCTCCGACTTTAAAATCGGCTGTTTTATAATTCGTTTTAAGCAAAACTTAACGAATTCATTCATATCTATTGGCAGGTATACATATGTTATATAATGTAATTCTGAAGATTAGTTTTATCACAACCTTATTTAACTTACTTCGTTTGTATGTCTGTCTGTTTGTTCCATTCAAAATTTGTAATCCATTTTTCTGTGCGCCATTTCCAGTGAGCTAAATTTGAATACGCCTATGTAACTTCGGTGATAGTGCAATTATATAGTATCATGAAGCTGATCTGATAATGGAGACGGGCGGCGGCTATTTGAACTCTCCAATTACAAACATAGCCGTCGTGTTTGGGATCATTAGATATGTCTTAACAAACTATAGAGCAAGGTGGTGTTTAAGGTCTAATGATGAAGTCGAGAGCTGGTCATAAGAACGCGTTATCTAAATATTAGTATTTGCGCTTATTGTCTGAGCACATACTATAGCCCTAGGTGGTGTCCAGGATCTTATAAAGAAGCAAGAAGGTTACACCATAGGAACTCCTCGATAAAGGGGCCATGGATAAATTACGCCACACCTTCAAGAGGGGGCAACAAAGCGTGAATGAAACAAGTGAATCTTTCTGACGTCACGTGTATAAATTCTATAGTTCTAAAACGAAATCTATTCGAACGATATTTTATAAAGTTACCAACTCTATTTATATTTCTATAAGGTTTAAATTTCATTGGGCCACTTTTCGGAACGTGGCGATGAAATAAGTTCACGCTAGCTTTGCCTGTCAGGCATCGCAATAATTTTAGAAATGCTTTTGCAAAACGTCATCCCAGAGGAGAGGGTCACACAAACGGACGTGTGACCAGGATGGGGAGGGGAGGGAGTCCAAAAATCATGAAATTCTGGTGACATAATTTATGGACGGCCCTAGTGTGGATACAATATCAAGTAATCAACTATCCAATCTCAAGGTGGGTACGATAATTAACAGAATTATAACACTAAACAGTACAAAAACTATTATAAGTAAAAAAAATAACTATTTAAGTGGAAGTTACATAGGAAAGTTACAGAAGAACCCGCTTTCTTGGTTGAAGGCGTAAGTAGTACATACGTAATTAAAATATACATGAACATAAAACTGATCTATATCTATATTAAATGTTATTAAATCTTTTTTTTAAGCGGAATGACGTTTTACGCATCATGCAAAAAAAAAAAGTTACGCGAAAGAGGCATTACGAGAAAGGCATTTTGCGACTGAACCGTTCAGACATCAAAAGGTGCCAATAGATGAATGTGAAATGGTAGAAGGTAGAATGTATTTAGAACATTTGTTCAAATAATCAATGGTCAAAATAAAACAACTTGATATATTCTGTGCATAATTACTTAAGTAAAATGTAATATTATACACTATTTACAATCACGTCCCATATAGTTGTGATTATTCAAACATAAATGACTTTGTTACTCCTCCTTAGTGGACTTGGTGGGGTATCTGCAGTCGGGCGCTTCACATTCGCACTTCATCCATTTAGACTTCACAGCCCAAAATTTATCACCATAGTCGAACCTGTACAAAAATTACGTTTAAATGTTCATCAGGTTACTACAACACAGCTCTATAAAGACACGACTCGTGTTATAATCTTGACTTATGTATTTTTGTGCATTGAAAAAAAAACATTAAAATTAAAAAACTCAAAATGTCATTTTTTATTTTCTTTTTTCGACGCAGCATCTGCGACTTAATTTAAAGTATTTTTGTTTCCGGGTATCTTGTTTCTAATTTGTGTCGTTCTCAGTTCAGACTCGCGCCATGTTTAAATTTGAAGTTGCGTGCTACTCACGTGAGCTCGTCGCCGGCGGGCACGTCGCGCACGGCGAACAGCGCCACGACGGGGCGGCGCAGGTCGCGCGACGCGGTGAACACGCGCACGGGCGCCAGGTTTGGCCGGCACGAGTGGTTTACGAACCGCGCGCAGCTGCCGAGCCGCGCCGCGTCCACACACAGCTGCGTCTTGTCCGCGCATTGCTGGAATCACCGCAACAAATGCTACACTGGCACGATCGTTCACAACAAGGCTTTATTTGAACATTCAAGAAAAGTATAAAAAACGCGCCAAGTGAGTACCGGACCACGTACAAGTCCTAAGTGTAACGAAACATTCATATAAAATAGAGTGCAGAGCTAATGATTTTACCATTGGCTAAGTAATTCTAAAATGAATAAAATATGATGATGTCACCTATTCATAGTGTAACAATGTAGGTCAATGAGTAAATAGTGGAAACAAAGCATGAGCTCAGTTATCATGTTTATTTATTTATTATTTTTGAACACCTTCACTTAAGTATTACAAAGGGTTAACTTAGAATGCCTTATGGCATATTCCTTGATGACCACGTCTCATGTGGGTGTGATCCCGCGAGTACTCACATCGAGCAGGTCCGGTTTGACGTCGAGTGCGAACATGTAGTGGTCGTTCTCGCGCGCGTCGGCGGCGGCGCGCGGCAGCAGCTCGCCGCAGTACAGCGCCACGGCGGCGCCGCGCGGCATGCGCTCGGCCGCGCGCAGCCCCCAGCCGCGCCGCCGCGTGCGGAACACGGTCACGCGCGCGCCCAGCGACCCCAGCGCTTCGATGCGACTCACCACGTAGTTAGTGCAACGTTTCTAAACAAACAGGTTATATTGTTTATAGCGCTTTGTTTATACATAAGAATGAAATATATATGAAGAATATATACGAGAAATAAATATTCTTTAATAATAGTTTAACTGTTAATACCAGTTTAACTCATAATTTCACTATTTTTATTTATAAACTTTAAGGAAACTACAACATTCCAAAATTAAAATAGGACATTAACAATTATAAAAATTGCATTTGTCCTTTTGGAATATTTTGTATACACACCAATGATTGAAAGACGTGTTGTTGGATTTCGACTGTCCGTACTAAACTAAACTTAGCTTATGGTAATATGACTTAATGTATATGAAATTGGTATAGCGAAAAATTGTAAAATAGAATATTGAATGCGAAACGTGTTACAGCATTTGCAGTAGTAGTGATAGTAAGATTAGTATTATTATGTAAGATTATGAACAACACACATAACGGGCCAAACATCACACCGGGCTGACTTCAATCGAGTTCTGGCTTCGATCGTCGATTGAACAGACATCTAAATGATGAATCTAGGTTACTGTCATTGGGTGTTTGTGTAGTCTTTTTGTATCAACAGCACCCGCGACACAGAAAATGCTATTATGGCTGAAGTATCTTGTACCAGGTCGCAGGCGCAGGTCTGGTTGCACTCGAACAGCATCGGCGGGTCGTGGTAGGGGAAGTCGCGCGGCAGGCGTCCGGCGCGGTACCAGCGCCGCACGCCGAGCGCGCCGCAGCCGCAGCAGCTGCCAGCGCACGCGCCCTCCGAACAGGAGCAGCCCTAAACACACGTACATCACTTGATATCTCCCACTGATTAACCCGTAACAGATATACGTTAGCTCGTATACTCGTTTTACGAAAATGCCGGAAGGAAGCATTATCTTTATTACATGCCAACATTATATACAACAACAAAATAATATGTTACATCCAATAAATTTCTTTAATTTAACTCTTTTTGCTATACACATAATTATGTGTATCAATCAATTGCTAAATATGTCAATTTTACATTATAATTGTTGCATATTTTATAGTTAATGTTTGATCTATTACTCAACCAAATGACAAATGGTGCTTCATTGTTACAAATTTTTCCTCTGTTGCCTTTAGCTCAAGTAATTTTGTGTGCAGACTCAATGTTCATAGCTCAGTAATGTATCGGGTCATAGTATTGAATTTGAAGACATAAAGTATATAATTAAAAAAGGATAGCAAGACAACTTTATTTCGGGTCATATATAATCTGACTGATCGCTTCATTTTTTATTTCAGTCTATCTTATTTCCCACCACTCAGATGAAATACAACCGCTATTGCTTCAAGTTATGACATGTGTGTGTGTCACGATTAGCGCATGTTTTTGTTTCAGTACTTTAATTAAGCACAGAATTTTACAATTTTTCGGTACGAGCCGAACCTTCACATTAGCATATAACGCATATTTCAATTGGTCATAAACACAAGACAAGACATATTAAGACCCCAATTAGTTCCATCTATAAGGTTGTAAGTTTTTGGAGTTCCATTCCGAAGACTCTATCTACCATCACCCTGCTGCAGCATAAGGCAAAAGTAAGCTCTTCGGCCTTATAGCAGCAAGGTGAGAGAGGTGGTACGATTTAAACACACGAGTTCGACCTTATTTTTCAGGAGCAGCAATATATTTGCGGCCGATCTCAAGTCGGATTTCTGTCCTATTGGTGCAATAACCACTACGGTGCATTATCATGTGTTAACTATTATGCCATCAAAAACGTGGACTAAAACCACAAAGGACATAAAGTTTAGCGCGAGTGATACCTGCAGCGATTGTAGGGTGCAGTCGATGTGGACTGGCTCGGGCAGCACGTGCCGCGAGATGTACGTGAAGGGCGGCAGCGGCTCGTCGTCCACCTCGTTCACGCACTCCACTGGGAACGGCTCGCGTCCGCGCGATATGTCGCTGCAAATACAAAATTGTTAAATAATCTATATATTAATATGGGAAGTGAAAACTTTGTATCCCTTTTTAAGCATATTGTGCGCAGATTATCGCCAAAGTTCGCCGCCAAGAGTTCCGAGTTGGCAATTTTGTTGCATCCGTCGAGACATGTTTTTTTTTTTTATTTTGTATAATAATGACATGATTATAGGGGAATTATACTATTTTCCAAAAGAACCTCAATATCGTTCAAACTTAAACTTTTAATAAATGACTGTCGAATTTCGACCACTGGGCGACCAGTTGTTATAATAAAACCATGGTACAATAAATAGTGATAGGCTAGTGATTAAGATTCCGACCTTTTACGCTGTGTTCGAATCTGCACAGATCTTTGATTTTTTAAGTTATGTGCTTATTAGAAATTAATTATAACTTGCTTTAACGGTGAAGAAAAACATAGCGAGGAAACCATCTGACAGTTCTTTGAAATGTTTACGAAGGAGTGTGAAGTCTATATCTCCGCACTTGGCCAGCGTACTGGACTACGGCCTAACCCTTCTCAGACGCGTGCCCATAATAGGCTGACACTTGTGCAGCAACGGTATAGTAATGAGTTAATGTCGATGATGATGTTTAAAACATATATTGATTATTCGAACTGCCTAATAATTACCGTCCATACCGATACATAAAAATCGCCCAAAATTAATTAAAAAAAAGGAGCTTCGTATGGTTGAAACATCAGTGTGTTATTTTCTTTAACTATGGTTTCGATGAAACAAAATAAAAATCGTGACAATTTATGTGAGAGTGAGATGATGTGGGTGGATGTTCCTTTCCACGTGCCCAAAAAAGTATGTGTGTACCAGAGAGAGAAAAAGAAAAAAATACAGGAAGGAAAACAATAGGAGCAATAAGGAATTAGAAAGGTCTAAGAAAGATGAGGATAAGCAAAGCTGTACTCGTCTTCGTGTTCATGACGTCCACGACACAAGGGGATCCTAGTGTGGGGCTACGAGCGTAGACCATAAAGCTTTATAACTTACACGTCAAGTAAGCGGCGCCGCGCGAACTTGTCCTTGACGGCCAGCGCCATCTGCATATTGAGGCTGATGGCGGCCTGGCACTGCCCCGTGCACACCTCCACCGGCAGCTCGCCCGCCAAGTTCTCCACATCCGTCTGCCAATACAACTTATTGTATAACGAAGCGAATAGAACAATTGACAGCACTGGCTAGTTGGTGTTACCAATGCTTCGGAAGATAGGATTGTATCTATAGTTCAACCAGAGCTATACCATCGGTACCTTCATAATCTGCCGTAAGGCAATTTTCGTGTTTCTTATCTTCTTAGGTCTCAGGAGTAGCAACGCATCCACATAGGGCCGCAGATAGAATTTCGGTCGTAATTGAGGTTAGATGTGGGTATCTATGGGCTGTAGTGAGCACTTAACATCAGGTGTCCTGCACGCATGTTTGCAACTCCTAAAACAGAACATAAAGAAATCTAATACTGACCAATCAAGAGCCCGCACGGAAATCATAAATTTTCATTATGTAACGGGTACTCACGACATACGCTTTTTTTAATTGTCTATATTTCGACCCAGTTGCATGGATCGTGGTCACGGCGAAACTGCGGTAGCGGGGAGAAACTATTGACATACACTAGTGGTAGATTAGTCTACCTGCCCCACGTCTAGTTCGTTTTTCTCTTTTGTTTCCCATATCACGACACACCGCACTAACTGTATCTTTACGCACCTAACTTTGCACTATTTGCGGTTTACATAAGCTAACCACTGGACTCCACGTTTGC
>DWKL01005264.1:0-10031 GCA_018249415.1 Phareas burnsi
CTACCAATAAAATAACAGATAAATAAATCTTACAAACTATTTTACACCATTAGAATTGTCAACAAATAATATTACAACATAAATCTTCTAATGAAAATCGTAAGAATTATATCGCGCCATTCGGCTCAGTTTTGGCCATTCCTCGGCCGATATGCGAGAGAACGCGTATAAATATGACCAAAGCCTTGCGCTGCTCATTCTACAGCTGGACGAGATGTAAGGAAATGTTCGTAGTAGCTGTTGTACCTACATCACCAATAGAAGAAGAATAAATAAATTCAAGGCGAGGCAGGTACAAGTCCTCGTAACTCGCCGTGAAGCATTTCTTGTTCGGTTGGAGAGGTGCGGTTGACGGATACACTTACAGTGAGGCAATCGTATAGGTCCTCAGAGGTGACCATCACGTACGACCTCAGATAGGATTCCAGCTTTGTCTGAGGTTAGATGTGCGTGTACATGGGCTGCGTCGAATACTTATCATCAACTGGCCTGGCGCTAGCTTGGTACTCTTTTGAAATGAATACAGGTTAATATTTTTTATCGGCGCCGATCTGTCCCGCAGATCTCATACAAGTTCTATTATATAAGGATTCTGACGTCAGCCTTCCTCTATTTCCATTAATCCAGAATACTGTGAAAACTATTATACGTGCGTACGAATATACGTTTTATCAATTTTCTTAACTGATGGATCTACCAATATTTCGTCGTCGTAAATGTCTCTTTAAAGAGGGAGGCTCCGACTTTGCGCGGTCAGCGATCGAGACTCGATGACGAACAAGAGAGTGCAACGCACCTGCCAGACGTCGCGGGCCGTTAGAAGCGCAGCTCGCGGTCCCCGCTGGCGCCCGCGTCCTCGTCGTCGTCGGGCGCGCCGCCGCGCAGCTCGTCCGCCGCCTCGTCAACATCCGCTTCCGTCTCGTTCGTCACGCCGCCCTCCGTCTCGTTCTCGCCTGCGCCGAAAGAACGTCTGCATCACGAGGACATCATGTAAAACGAAAATCTAGGAAACAATCCGCGAGGGAGCGGGAAATTACCGGGACAGGCGGGCGCGCCCTTAGTGCGCGAGCCGGGACGCTCCACCCCGTGTGCGTCCACGCACCAGCACACGGCCAGCGCGGCGTGGCACTGCCGCGGCCGGTAGAAGCCGCGCGCGTCGCACGCCGGCACGTAGGCGCCGGGCGGCGGCGCGGGGTGAGCGCGCGCCAGTGCCGCACACGGCCGCGCCGCGCGCCTCAGGCACGCGCACCACGCGCCGCGCGACACACCTCCGCGCGCCCCCTCGCGCCCGCCGCACGATGCCAGGAACGGCCGCAAGCAGCGCTCGCGTTCGTCGTGCCCTGCATGAACCGCTACCGGGTTATTCTCGTTTTGGACTTCCCCGAATGTTCGGGAACATCTGAATTGAATTAAATATTTTACAATATAACTATGACGTCGTTGCGGTCGTATACGAACGAAAAAAGTACTCACTGAGGGCGTATAGATCCGCGGCGGAGAGGACGCCGTCCCCGCCTGCATCTAGATGCGTGAACATCCAACGCACTTCTGGTTTACAATCGTGAGGAAATCCTAAAAAAACAGGTAACATCGATGAGAAACGTGCTCCCGGACGAATGATTTCTTGCTCCACCGAGAACGATATTAAAAAGACCGATAGATTCAGATACTCATAATGAACGAAATCTTTTTATATTTCCATTGTAAGATTGCTCCACTCACCGTTCTCAGGAGGAGCGATTCCGCCCGCCTCGTCCATGAGCACCGAGAACCAGTCGAGTAAACGATTCGCCATTTTATCCAGTTGGCACCCTTCGTGGCCTGAAACGACCGTATTGGATGATGAATAACTGTTCGTTTTGACTAAATTTTAAATTACTAAATCATGAGAAAAATTCGAAACTTGAAAAATTACCTTGAGAGTTCCGTCGGAATGATCTTTCAGGTAAGACTTCATTGTGTGCAGACTCCAAACGCCGGCGGCGTCGCTCCTGGAAATTATCGATAGGTGAATGTATCAATCTATATAATCTAATATGGAATGTGAAGATATTTTTTTATGAAAAAATATAATAAAACGAGGCTACGAAAAATGACGCTGGTGTGATCTCCGATACAATCGCCACTTGTAGTTATTTATGCTTAGTGATTGCTACGGATTAGTGCTTACGGATTAGACGGAATATTTTCGAGGGTTCCTTTAAAACTAAAGGAACCCTCGGAAATATTCCACCTAGCTAATTGGCGACATTCGCACGACAACGTATTTTACGAAAAACGCATGCAGTATTCATGTAGATCGTTTCTATTTAAACGGTCTCGAGCCAAAGTCGACCCGGGGGTCCAGTTTTCCATCCCGATTATTATAAACAAGTAAGAGATTGAAATGGATTTAGCGAAGGGCGAGGGAGGACTCACGTCGAGGCGCGCGCGAGCGGCGGGCGCGCAGGGGCAAAAGCCGCGACACGCCAGGCGCACGGGCGGGGAAGCGCGCCGCACGCAGTTGTGCAGGTCGAGGCGGCACAGCGACGAATACGTGCGGTTGTCGGAGCCGCACAGGAACTGCGCGCGCGCCGCGCCGCCGCACCCGACACACCTGCGAAACGACCACCGGTCCTTTCATTCGTCGCTCTACGTTCCGTCGATCCCGAATCAGCGATCGTACGAAGGCCCTCACCGGTCGGCGGCAGCGGGCTGTGCTGCGGGCGGCGCGCGCTCGTCGGGCCGCGCCTCGTAGAACACGTCCTCGTCGTCGCCACGCTCCCACGAGCCCGCTGCGGCCGCCACTATTACATCCCTGCGCCCGAAAATATCTAATGTTAAGTTCTTGTTTAAATAAGAAGATAAAAATTCACGACGTAATGAAATTTCGTGAAACCAAAAGTTAACATGGTTGAAAAAAAATGTCTTAAGTATTTAAGAATCGACGGTTCCAAATCGATCAGTAATCAAAAAATATTTCGAAACCTCTAAAAGTAAAGCAAGAAGGTAACGTTAATAACGACATATGTGTAATATAAGTAACCAAAAATATATATTTTGGATACATTAATCCATTAATTAATTCAATTATCTTAATACCCTTCGTAATTTGACTCCGGAAGCATCACCGTTTCACTTATTTCTTCCTTATAAGAGCAGACGCTGCCCTAGTAGGAAGCGAGCGGTAAGGGAGGGATACTTACACGAGGAGTACAACATAGTACTCAGTGGTAGCAACGCATCCGTGACCGACGTTAGGCAGGACTTTGATCCTATTTGAGGTCGACTACAGATGTCCATGAGCAGTGTCCACATACCAGCAGGTAGGCTGTGTGCTCATTTGCTATTTCTAGACTATATAAAAAAAACTAGGTGTTCAGTCGCGCGCGCGCGCGCTTGTGTGTGTGCGTGTGTGTGTGTGTGTGCGTGTGCGTGCGTGCGTGCGTGCGTGCGTGCGTGTATGTATACGCACCCGCGACGTAGCACGTCCTTCTTAGCGGCGCAGAGTGCGGTGAACGCGTCGCGCAGCAAGCACGCCTCGCGCTTCTTGCACACCAGCGCGCGGCACAGCGGGTCTGTGTGCGCACGCGTCAATTACGTAGGTTCATTTAATACAAAAAGAAGACCACGATGATAGCTATCAATACAATTCGTGCTTCTCTACGTATTCGCCGTCCGCCGTCCTCACAATCCTCCGTAAAGTAGAATTGCTTGACATACTTACAGGCGAGATCCACCTTAGTTCTCAGGAGTAGTGACGCATCTACGTACGACTTCAGACAGGGATGCAGTCCTGTTTTGAGGTTACATATGGGTGTCAATGGGCAGCAATGGCCACTTAGCACCAGACGGCATGCATCCTCGTTTGCTATTCTTCAAACCCAAGACTTGAGCCATATTCTAAGTATCTTTATGTACACAATTTCATGACGTGATTACATTTTTTCTGCGGTATCATATTATATCGCTCCCTCTCTATTTTTCCATTTATATTATAATATACATAATTATTATGTATTCATTATTTTTTGCCGCCTTTTCTTAATTTTATAACAAGCCCGCAAGAGTGCGAAGCGCTGCGATTTACATTAAACGATTTTGACATAGATAGTTACTACAGGTACGCTTTATAAATGGGTTATATAAAAGATCGTTTAGAGTGTTGAGTGTTTACTGACTTTGTGGGTCGTACACGTAGCGCCGCGGTCGCCGGGCACGCGCCGTCGCCACCTCCTGCAACACGACACACCAGACGCTGACTAGAGACTACACTGCACAGGCCAGCATAATGATGAAACACGACACCGCAGTGTCAACGAAACGGCGTTACGGTGGACGCGGACATAGCTGATGGGTCACATTGGACACAGTCCGCACATTGTACCCGGCCCAGCACACAACCCTGCTCCGAATATTCCACTGCTCACAGATCTCAAATATCACAGTGCATTTGTTTATTGCCTTAAAATATCGAACCATTGATGAAATTTTGATCAGGACCACACCGAAGTAGTGTAATACTTAATTTAATAATGCAATTCTTTACGCGTTTTGATCATAAACGATTAAGTTTATTTGAGTATCTGTAGTAATATGTTGTGAACTACAAAATCAAATAGCTACCCAAGTACGAATCTTAAATTGTTAATGCCTATTATAAGCAGCTTATTCTTATTGGATTGTTATGTTTCATAACCTTTCCGTATTTCTTGGTAGGTATGCATCTGATTGTAGAACCTATTATGATGTACCCTTTATACTTCGGCCAAAAAGTAATACTTTTGATGATCGGAATACAAATAATGACTATTTCATGTCATCCATTCATAAATTGGGTTAGTTTACAGCACAGGTGCCTACTTAACGTTCATTTCGACACCTCGAGAGTCCAATACGTAATGTAGACCTACATACACATCGACTGTATAATATGGTGAACCTACATTAGTGTCGTGGAGCTTCGGATAATGTAGTAGATTTTTGCTAATTAAGTTACCTACTTTTGGAGACTTAAAAGATATCGCAAAGAATAAATAAATATATATTTCGTCGAGATGGCAAGAGGATCGGACAGGGTCAGGGATGGGAGCGATGCCGCTCACCGGCGCCTCGTCGAATTCGAAGTCCTGGTCGGCGCGCCGTGCGGCCGCCAGCGCCAGCAGCGCCGCCGCCGCCAGCCACAAGCACGCGCGCATTCTCGTGTCGCGAACTCGCGACTGCGTCCCGCGCCGCTCCGAGCGCCACTGGCGCCCGCCGCCGCCCCACGCGCCCCCGTCCCGCACCGCCCCCTGCGCGCGCCGACCCGGCCGATGCTGGGAGACGCCGCGGCAGACTCGAAGACGTCCCTGTCGGCTCCCTTTCGACCTGATCGCCTACCTATCGTAACTGAATTACCTAGGTCCTTCGTCGTTCTATACAGGGCCGTATTCCTCGTGCTAGTTTACATATTTCGCATGAGTTCCTATGCGATCATTTGTTCTAAGTACGAATCTAGTGGATTCGCCTAGGTGCATTTCGATAATATCCTAAAATGCACTGCATCCAATTAAGCGAGAGGGGTGTGCGGCAGTGCGGCCGACGAGCGCGACGCCGCGCGGTCGCGGACCGGTCCCCCTCCCCGCGCCTGTCCCCGCGGGCGATCGATGGCGCCGCAGCCTCCCACCCGCCGCTCGCTACTTAGAATGCCTGAGCCATTCTTTTCCGGCTGGAGTCGAATGACTAAAAGCATGTTCCTTTCAAAATTCACTGGCGTGCTCCGACTCCGACGTTCACTTTTGTTTCGTCCATTAGAAGCTTTTCTGCACGTTCGCCGTTTGTCCTAGAACCGGCTTCAGCTAGCGCTTTCTAAGCTCTGACTAGAAGCAAACTTATTGACCCGAAACGTTTCGCTGCATTTATGTTTATATAAACCTAGAAAACTTCTTAACACAAAACATGACCAGCTTCAAAATAACATAAAAAATAATAGGATGTTTATTAAATGGATGGTATTAAATTCGGACTTTTAAAGCTACTTCAGATCACAAAATATTGATATGTTCGAGGTAGCTAACTACGGGGTGGTTTTTCTCCAATGCCGATACGATCGTAGACTTTTAAAGTGTCTATTCCATTATGATTCATAACAACTAAGATTCGATTTCAATTATTTTTGCATTGTAGTGATTTTGAAGTCGTTAATACAAAAAAGACAGAAAATATATTTTTCATTACTAGAACACAGATTTAGCTGCTTACAACATAAATCACCAATTTAAATAAACAATTTAGGAATACTTATAATTTAACCGGATACTCAACAACAACACTACAGTTGTAACACTGCTACCAGTCCTAGGGCGGGGAACCTACATACGTGTAGTAAGTCTTGTTCAAGACCAAGAACACTAATTATAAGCCAGAATACCGCCATATCTGTTGACATAGTGGGCAGTACCTCTACCTAAGAACTGAGGAGTTGAAATCCGATATTTAGTTAAAAAAAACTTCCTGCCTTAACCAAAGATAATTTAAATTGCCAAGTTCTATCGATTGGAAATTTTCAGTGCTTTTATATCATCAGCGTTAGATGTTCGTACGCGAAACTTTCGTAAAGTTTATTACAAAAAAACGTTTTTTTCCGTTTAATTTCACCATTCCCAAGGACCTCTTTCAGTCAGGTTTCAGTAGATAGTACCTCTGCATCATAGGAGCTGAGGAGTTGGAAATGTTTTGCTTAAACAACGTATTACATTTTTAAAATCAGAAATTCCCTGACTCTTAAGAGTTGCAGATTCTGCATGGATGGATGGATGGATCTGAAATAAGGAGTTGGACCACAATGAAAGAAATAAGTGTCTGCTAATACCTAAGATAATAATTTTAAATTTTAAAATGGTTCTTCTTCACCATCTCCAAGAACTTCACAGTTTTAGCAAGCAATATCCCTAAATCATCAGGTCTGAGATAGATAAAAAAAATGTGTCTCTGCTTAATAACCCCATATACTTAAAATCAGTATTCGTTTTGAGGAGTTTTATCATTAATATGCAAGCAGTATTCCTACATCAGGATTGAGAAAAAAATTGTATCTCTGCCTAATAAACCCACTATATACTTAAAATCATTGTTAGTCTTGAGGAGTTTTATCCTAAACATGAAATATTGATCATTAGGTCTTAACTAATTATAGGTTTCCTAGTGAACCATACACGATGACTCTTTATTGCGGCAAATACTTACTTTAATAGGTGGTAGAACTATAATGATCCGTCAGGGGAAGTAACACCGCTGCCCTCGTAATCTGTCCTGAAGCGATTCTTGTACTTCAGTTGGAGAAGTGTTGTTGCGAGTACACTTACAGCGAGCTATCGTCTTAGTCCCCGACAGTAGTGGTGCATCTACGTACGACTTCAGTCTTGTTTGAAGTAAGATGTGGGCGTCCATGGGTTGTATTGACCACTTAATATCAGGTGGCCGGCAGGCCTGTTTGCTACTCATCTCACATAAAAAAATACACGAATATTCACATTTAATACTTCGAAACTTTCTACTTCATGTTTTGCAGCATTGTTCTTGGGTATGTATTCAGTACTTAAAGAACACTCTTTAACATTAGCATGCCCTTAATTCAGAGCACCACTCTAAAACAGAGATTTAAGAACGTTTGTATAACACCTTTTAATTTACATATGCTTATCAACTATTTATTTAAGTACGTCCAGAAATATTTTACTATCAACATTTCATATATCTTCTACCTAATTTTTAATAGCAATAACAAGACTGAGAACCTCAAATACAGATATTTTATATAAGTGATAGTTATAAGAAAAAAGTTACATTTCAAACGTAATATAGTGAAATTTTATATCACTAAGAGTTATACGACAAAAGTTACATTTGAAACGCAATGTAGTTGAGATTTTATATAAGTAATAGTTATAAGAACAAAGTTACATGTCAAACGCAATATAGTGAGATTTTATATGAGTAATAGTTATAAGAACAAAGTTACATTTCAAACGCAATATAGTAGAGATTTTATATAAGTAATAGTTATAAGATAGAAGTTACATTTCAAACGCAATGTAGTTCGTAGGTCCAAAGTTCAAGATGTATCTTTTACAACAATAGTTTCTTTAAATACAAATATGAACTTCACTTGAAAACCACAGAAGAAGAAAAATAGAATTAAAAGAACGTACCTAGGGTCTACTTTTAACAAATAGAGGGAAGGATACGATGACGCGAGTCAATAACTAAATGATTCGTTCCTAAAAAGATATTCCAGTCTTTTATTTAATTTTATTTGATACATTTGGAAAAAACTCTATTGAATTGTACATTTAAACGTTGTTATTCTCATCAGCTATTTCAATTTAGGAATGCCACATGGAATTTTATTTAAATCAATGAGATGACTTCTTCTATATGAACATTAAACATTGGCAAGAAATGTATCTATCGATTTGTTTGCTTTTGAATTTCGAATTTTATTCGGTCTTTTATTACTTTTTAATATTAGCACATCATTCGTCACAAATTACGATTATTTATCAGAGGCTGTTTGTAAATCGATTATAAACCTTTATTGATAGTCTATTGATACTCTTTATACGTATGTATGAATATAATAAAAGGTAATGTTCTGGACAAAGAATATCAGATCCTTAACGTAAAAATAAAATATAAGAACATAATTCATGTAACAAAATGAAACTGATGATGGTGATAAATGTTTTTTTACATAACGCCTAGTTCCTTTCTTTAAACTTTCCAACAAGACATTCGTTCATAGATATTAATTGTAATGTTTTAAAAATCTTTAACAAATTTAACAATAGCGATATTTAATGTTATCTACATAATGCATCAAATAAGTTAAAATGTGTAGGTTAATATTGAAAAAATAATATGATTTTTTTCCATTCACGATTTGTCATTCTGTCAATTCTAATATTGTTAATTCAGGACGTTACAACACCTGATTGTCATTTGTTATCAGTGTCGCCATATCCGTTTACAGTTTAGGACAAATATACAACGCAGTATATATCGTTACCAGCTGCAGCCCATTGCTGCCGCAACATTGAATAGAGCTCAGAAGATAGTTACAATTACATAAAATTACAATAATTGAATTATTCAAATTTGTATTGTGGCATTTGTAAAATTTCCCAAAATTAGTGATACGTGGGTGCGGCGGAAAAATTATTAAACTACAGGGATCTAGAGATTCTTCAATAACAAACAAGATTGTAAGAAAATAATGACTTTATTTGTTAAGCTTATCACCTATACATACATATGTATATATATAAATAAATAAATAACAAAGGCAGCGTTTTGACCCCACTGCCGTTTTGCGGATGTTACAACCGGGAACTCACAACTAACAAGAAAATCACTCACAGTGTGGGCATAGTAGGTACCTACCTACTCGCGTGTTTGGTAAAAATACAAATTCTCCTAGGTATTCATTCTACATAGTAGTGGTTGGTCGCGAAGAGACGGCGCGCTACAGGCTGGAGATGTAGTGCCACTTGTCCACTGCAACAAGCACCACGGTCACGGGCGCGGCTCGGGGGCACGGTGCCACATGCGTTCGCGCCCCGTGCAACCGAGCAAATTAGTTTTTATTCGAAGAGTAAACTGACTTCTTGAAAACATTTTGTCATAAGCTTTGAAAATTTAATGGCGCGTAATTTGTCATTTAGTCTCTCAATTTACGCTTCGGATTAAAAGAAAAACACTTATTACAAAATCGTGTAAATATTTCGATGCATTTTGGGTGTTACCAATTTAGTGTTACTAGGAGTGCACTATGTTAAATCTGTAGAGCGTGTGAAGGAGTTATCAAATAAAAGTTCATTCATGTATTTTGCCTTTAATTAATTACATTATTTCGTGCGCACCAAATGTGCGCACGGGGATATGCGACCGCTCTGTGAGATCGACTGAGGTGGTTCGTGTCGCAATATGCCGCGTGACAATAAACGCTGTGTCACCACATCCATATAATAAACGCTGTGTCACCACATCCATATAATAAACGCTGTGTCACCACA
>DWKL01005265.1:0-10031 GCA_018249415.1 Phareas burnsi
ACCTGATGTTAAGTGGTCACCGCAACCCATGGACACCCACATCCAACCTCAAACAAAACCGAAGTTCCGTTTGAGGCGGTATATGGATGCGTCACTACTCCTGAGGATTATGATGGTCGCCTCGCAATGTGTGCCTGGCAACCGCACCTCTCCAACCGAAACACAATTGCTTTACGGCGGGTTATGAGGGCGGCGGTGGTACTTCCCCAGACGAACGATTGTTCTACCACCTATTAAAAAAATAGAAAGATTAATTAATCAAAGATCAATTAGAAGTATTGATCTCGAAGCTGTATTGAGCGAACGCTATTTTGTAGTTCGGTATAAAAATATTTAGCGGCTCTTAAAAAAAATATACCATGTATGTAAATAACATAATTTACGTACGTAGTCCACTTGCTTTATATAGACATGGTTTTTTGTATTATATTTTATATTATCGTAACTAATATGATAATTGCGAATGCGAGTTTGTTTGTTTGTTACGCTTTCACGGCTTAACTACTCAACTGATCGTTATGAAATTTTGCACACACGTTGTCAGGGGTACAAAAAAGGACATAAGGTACCTTTTGTCTAGAATAAAAATATTACTCCTGAGGGATTAGTGGATAGTGAAAAAATATTTTATTTGGTCGTCCGTCATATCAAGTCGGTCTCCCGACATGAATGAAAGAGTATGTTTAACTTAGAAAATTACAAATTTTAGTTTTATTATGATGAGGTCTGGTCAGGATTTGAGACTAAAGTTATCAAATGACACATATTTAAGGATCAACGCGAGAAAAGTGGCGGCGAAAAGCTAGTTAATTTATATTAAGTTAATGAAGTATTGGACATGATTTAACGAAACTATAGGCGTGTAGTTAGGGTAATGAAGTAATCTGCAAAATAATTACTTTAGTTACTGTAAGCCAAAATAATTTTTAATGTTTCTAGTAAGCTTTCTTACGATTTAATGCCCGTATTTATAAAGAAGTAATTACTTGTTGCTTTGTATTTTCTTGATAACGTCACCATCGTCATTTAATAAAGTCGTCATTGACTTGATTTAATTTATTGCTAGAGTGAGAAGTCTTACCTTTGACAGCAATTACTAACTATAAAATAAAAATGGTTACTTAAGTAGTGATTTTGGACTTAAGTACTCGCTTTTACTTCTTTATAAAAACGAACATTGGACTCCGAGGTTTATCAAACCAAGTGTCAGATACTAGTGAGTCGTAAGATCCTTAAGCAAACATATTTCTCTATTCTGAAAGAGGAGCGCATAATTGCGAAGATATTCCGCGTTTATTAATAAAATCGATTTGAGTTTTCTCTTTGTGTTGATCGTGGGAAAGAGCTAACAATAGGGAGAGAGCTCTCAGGTTCACTGCCGCCCTGGTACGCCGTGAAGAAATCGTGAGACCCGTGGGACAGCGCATCCACTGTTACTGTTTAAATAGCTTGCACTCGATCTAACGCGTGATGGCATTCGTACCGGTTTCAACTGTACTCGAAACTTTATAATTATGTTACACAATCAATTTATTATTTCCTTATCGGTAAGTACTCATAAAGAATTAGAAGAAGAATTATCTAATTGCTACTTTATTAACATAGACGGAAACTATATCATTCATTATGCTAAATTCTTAGTTTTTTTTCCGTTACAAATTACTGAATTTCTAAAATGTGCCAAGAATTTCATAGATACATTTTATTATCATTGTCATATGATTGCTCTGATGACGTTCACGGGGCTGCATATGGGACGAGTTTAGGCTATTTTCCGCCACGTTGGTGAAGGCGGGTGGTTTCACGTTTCACGAAGATATGGAGGATTTACGCATCCAGGCATTGTCACGATGATTCCTTAAAACGTGATGATTAATTAAAACAAAACAATCAAACGCTTCCTACACTCATAGCTGTATATTAGGATTCCGTGGGTCGTGGGTGCTATGGACTATTACAAAGACGAGTACACAAACACGCAGAGCTAGAACAGAAATCAAAATTCATCATTTAGATGTCTACCTCGTCGGGAATCGAACCTGCAACCCTGCGCGGACGGGTATTGTCGCGTTGCGCCATGAGAGTCGTGGCTTTATTGCTGTCTCTTAAAGTCAACGTGGACGAAGTTATGTGTATAACTAACTAACTAGTCATATATATTGTTGACATGTCTCATCATCATCGACCCATTATTGTCCCACTGGTGGGCACGGTTCGCCTATTAGAATGAGAAAGACTAGGTCATAGTCTGGTTGCGGATTTGTAGAGTTTGCACATCTTTGAAAATTTGATGAAGTATTCTTAGGCTTGCAGTTTTCCTCACAATATTTTCATTTAGCGTTAAAGAAAGTGATAATTAATTTCCAATGCGCACATCTACAATAAATCAGCGTGTGTGAAATTCGAATCCGGGATCTCTAGCGTGAGAATCCAAAATTTTACCACTAATCTATCACACCTATTGAAGTGCTTAGATCCCTATTATTAAGATTCAAAAGGGACTTCGCTTTGATTACAGAGGTGGCGTTTCAAACGGTTTAAACTATCTTTGTATTTCAATGGCGACTTTTCTTAGTATAGTCGTTAAGCAAATTGTATTCTACAAGCGTCAGCATGGCCCAGCCTAGACCTTTGCCGACAAACAGCTTAAGCCGAATTATGAATCACCTACCTGTCTATTTAACTGTTATCATTATTAAATCATTCGTAAACTGTTTCATGTTATTAAGTTACGAATAGTTAAACAAATATTGGTTGTAGCATCTTTTGGCGCGTTTGGGAAAATGTTGATTGAATTTTTACAATGCGCGCGCACACCGATACCTAAAATCGACAACATGAAGTTGATTAGTTATGATTATCGTTTTCTTTACGGTCTGAAGTTATTCAACTAATATTTCGGTTTTGTCTTATTAAATTAAAGTTACTTTTTTTAAGTTATTATTTGTAGCATTTAATGTCGTCATTGTTTATCTCAGTTGAAATTTATTTCAGAGTGTAAAAAAAGTTTTTTGTGATTCATTCCAAAAAAGTATAACTTCTTACATGCGTACATAATTTTTTGGTTTTTGTAAATTATTTTTTTGGTTTTCGTAAATGCGAATACCTGTTGATAACTTAAAAGTAGACATAACCTAATGATAAGGTTCACGCTCGGGATCAGGGATTCGAATCCCGCGCGGACTAATTTTTCGAACGGATGTGCGTATTAGAAATAGTTATCATTTGCTTAACGGTGAAGGAAAACATCGTGAGGAAACTTAAGCATGCCTGAGAGCTTTGTAAAGTTCTCAAAAGTGTGTGTAGTCTATCAATCCGCACTTGACCAACTAACTTAATGGACTATGGCGTAATCCTTTTTATGGGAAGCGAGCTGTGCCCACCAATGGGGCACTATTGAAAAACTTAAATGTTTTATTACATTATATATTATTGTTTGAATAGTACGAGTGACAACAATATATAAATTACGTAAGAATTTTTAAAGAGCCGAGAGAATAGAAGCGCAGTTTAGGTATATAAATTAGTTTATATATCTACCTGCCCACATCCTACATCCATACATTAGCATCCTAAGCAGGCTCTAAGTCGGCCGTGAACTTCGTGTGAACGAACGAACAGACTAAGTGAACTAGTGTGAACGAACTCATTTAGGAGTCAAAATGGTGTCTCAATCGCTCGTTCCGTTCAGACGTGACTCCCGCGGTCTTCGGTTCTTGTTGCCAATATTTTCTCGCTTCCCAATCGTATATCGGCTCCGACGGCTCGCGAGTGACCCCGGGCCCCGCCGGTCACGATAGCCGCAGCACGTTGGAGCGAACTAATGCCACTGTCAAAACAAACATTACGCCGACGCCGTAAGTTTCAACTTCCTAATTGGTTATGTCTTAATTTCTCAGGCATTGTGATGCGGAAATGAAAGTAGATTACGAGGGTAGTTTAGTATTTTTTATAACGATGATAAAATAGACTTGTGAAGTAAAGATAGAAGGATTTAGTTATATTTTTTGTGTCATTATGATCTTAAGTATTATACAAAGGCGGCTTAATACTAAGCATCTCCTTCGAGTCAACTTTCAGCAAGTCATAATTTGAAGATTAATAACAAAAAGTCAACAAAAAAATATATTACATTTAGATAAAAACCTTCTTGTATATATACATATTGTTATATATATATAATAATGGAGATAATGTTTATTATTTATATAGGTAAATTTTAAATTTAAATAACACTACACATTTTAGTGAAAATACCTTAGATATATCTATAAGAATGGCGTCGCTATTTTAGGTGGGAACGAAGTTACAATCCGCCATTCCGTTCGCTGTTCGTTCCTTAGGACTGTTGCAACGTCTATAAAATATAGATCGGTCGGAGCAACATCTGACCGCGTTCACACGGTGCCGGGAGATTACGGCCAAGTGGTTTCAAACGGAGTGATTGATGCCCGAATGTGCCTTAGCTTAGAATAAACGAATAAACGGATTAGATAGCTCTTTGTCCGATCGTTTTGTTTCTTCGCGGAATGAACGATGACGTTCGAGTGTCTAGTTTAATAGTGACTAATGATCGTTCCAAAGAAAATATTATCAAATCGTGCAGGGGGCGCTAGTCGCGCTCCCATGGATACATTAATATGGATATTAATATGGATATTTTTACACGTGTCTTAATTCATAAAAGTGTTATTCTGGCAGTCAGTATATTTCTTTCAAAGTTTAATGTAGTAAATTGAACTTCATTTTGTAGATTTTAATTAGCGTCCTCATAATATGAACGCGGGTTCCCTCTCAGAATGAAAAGGGTTAGGTTATAAACTACCACGCTTGCCAAGTCCGGATTGACAGGCTTTACACACCTTCGTGATCTTTATGGAAAACTCTTAGGCATGTAGGTTTCCTCACTTGGTAATTAATTCTAATTAATTCTGATAAGACCGTCTATTGTCATACTTTGTTTTTTTATTGTATTGTATTGTACTGTACTGTACTGTACTGTAATGTATTGCATTGTATTGTACTGTATATCATTATATTTTGTCGAACAAGAACTTAATTTTTAACAGACTTTCAAAAATGATGAGGTTGTCAATTCGGTGGAATGTTTTTAGCTGACTACGATAGAAGGAGGGTTCTATTTTCAGTGTATGTATAACTATTAATTGATGTTTTTAACATAAGAGGTGTCGTTAGATTTGTCTTGGCAACGCAAGTGACATTGGATACCTTAAATGAAAATAGGGTCTTTATGTTGTAATTTCCGGCGAAACACATGCGACTTAATTAGTTGTTTTTGCAGATGGTTTTTTTGTTGCTAATCTAATTTAATCTGTTGATGGCGGTGATCTACAAGTATCAGTCTATTAAATATTGTGCTTCGACCTTCGAGAAATTTACAGATAATTATCATATGTGTAGGTTTCCTTACGCTGTTTTCCTTCACCGATAAAGGCAATGATAATAAATCTCTAACATGAGTTGCACGCACGCAGGACACAGCAGACAGACAGACACAAATAAAGGTGACAGAGGTGTTTCTGGAATCGAACCATTCGGGTTCTATCGCTTTGAAAATCTCCCTGATTTAATTCCTCTATTGCCTCCTATGACATCAACTGGAAAACGAGTGGTTGAATTTTAAGCTGATACTACATGACAACCAACAGGTGGTAGATCGGTTCGCCCAGAGAGGTAGCACCACCACTCATAATCCACCGCGAAGCAATTCTCGCGTTTCGGTAGAAGTGTGGAGAAGTAGCGAACATTGTTCTAAAACTTAAACAAGTCGGATAAACTTGTAGCGAGGCGACTATTTTGATCCTTAGGAGTAGTAACGCATCTATGACCCAAGATGATGAAGTATGACAGGACTGAAAGTTGTCACTGCATCGTCACAGTTAACATCATTCTTTTTACTTAAAAATATGCATGCACGCAAAAAGGTATACTTCGTTGGCGTAATTAATACATATTTTTTGATAAATTTCATTTATATTTATTTCTTTTAATGTAAAATATTTTTTATAATATTGTTATTTTGGTTACAAAAAAAATTAACACGGATATTATGTATGTTACTTGCGAACTACTTCAATAACTTCAGACCGTAAAGAAAATAATTTTCATTAAAACAAACTTTATCCTTTGTTACATCTGCGCGCAACTTTCATTTGGAAAAATACATTCTCATCTGATTTTCAATACGCGCCAAAAGAAGTGTATTTCCAAAATAATGCTTCTACTCTTGCGGTTAGTTGTAGACAAATATCATGGCATCAAAACGTCTACAACATTTATAATTGGCTCTAGTGATCGTTACGTACATACATGGCTGGAATAATTTGATTCTTTTTTACTGGAATTTACTTCCACCCACAGAGCAAGGAGACGTTTTTTCCCGCCAACATGACGTGTTCTTGTAGTTATGGAAAACTATTTCAAAATCAGATCTAATATTAGATTGATTTCAATGAACTTTTAACAGTTCGTTATATCTGTGACTAATATCTATGACTTCTTTCAAGCTTGCATACTTGAAATTATTATGGTAATATTTAGTTACAAACGGGTTTGACAACCGTGTTAACAATATTGATGTTATCACATCATATAATGGCACCATGACGTAACATCCAAATATAATAATATAATATTGCTCGATTGTTTAAAGGTAATGCTAGAAAACAGTATGGCAAATGATAAGTGAGGAAGATTTACTTAATTTTTTTTATAGTACCTATAGACGTCGTAAACGAGCATCGACTTGATGGTAAGTGGTCACCGCTGCTCATAGACACGAACATCAGCTGAAATCAAAACACACACACACATATATACATACAGATATATCACAGGTAGGTTAATTACACACACCCAGATGACAACACACGCACACTTCTGTGTGTATGTGTTTGTGTGAGGTAGGCCATAGTCCATCACGCTGATCAAGTGCGGATGTTATGTCCTATGTTACATTTAAATTCACAGACCTTTGAGAACTATAAAACTACCAGGTATTGAGGTGTCCTCACGATGTTTTCCGCCACCGTTCAAGCAAGTGATAATTAATTTCTAACTCACACATAATTTCTAAAAATCAACGAGCGGGATTTGAAGCCCCTACCTCCAGCGTGAGATCGGAATATTAACCATTATGTTATCACTGCTTCTTTCTACCGCCCATGGACATCCGTAATGAACCACAAACAGAATCAAAGTCCTAACGGAATATTAGTAATTGATTTAATTAGTAATTTGTTCGAGAATAAAACATGGCGACGTATTAATGAAGTGAAGTTAACATGTTACAATCGTTACTAGTGTGAAACGTGATTAGATGCAAAGTGAGGTCGTGAACTCTCATTGTGGATTTTAATCACAATAGATTTTTGTATGAAGAAGTAAACGGGTCCAGCAACGAACGTTCGCCCGGGGAAGTACCACCGCCGCCCTCACAATCCGTGAAGGCAATACTTGTTGTTCGGTTGAGGAGATGCATTATCGGATACATTTATTGCGACGTGATCTTCAGTCCTCAGGAGTACTGACTCATCTACGCACAACCTCACATAGGGCTTCAGTCCTGTTTGAAGTTACATGTGGCTATCCATGGGCTGCAATGATCATTGTTGATCACGTGGTCTGAACGCTTGTTTGCTACTCTGCGCGTATAAAAAAGTGGACTGAATGTTCGTTTAATAGTTTTCGAAGATAAAAAAAATATATTAAGTAGGTATATTAGGTAATAGTTGTGTAGAACGAAAAAGAAACGAAAAGCATCCCCATCATTTTTCCAACATTAAAAGCGCTTCATTTTATAGAGCTACATTACAAAAAAATTAAGAGGAAATTAAGAACAATTTCCTTTACTAACTTCTATGTCATTTCTTTTTCCGTTTATTCTTTTTATCTATTTCCATTCCATTTGTTTTTTCCCTCTCGAATATCTATTACAAAGCTTCGCTTCAAAAACAATTTATGCGCTCGCATATACGTTAGTTTTATGGACAAAGGAGTTAGTGTTGTCGAATGTGTTACATGACTACTTTCACCGCAACATCTCCCAAGCGTAATTAAATTTTAAATTTATTACAACCGTTTGGCAATTCTAACACATTAGTTTAACAAAGAGAAGCAATCAATTACTTTAAGATACGATCCGCTATAATTAATGAAGCTGAGCTCTTGGATAATTAAGCTGCAAGCGAAGATGGCCCACATACAACTAGCTTAGTGCCAACGTTCAATTAAGTATAATTATGAAGCCTATACAAGTCTTACGCGAGAAGTACTTGAATAAATTGTACAACTTATAATGTACAAAGAAATTTACGGGCACTGTTATGAGTCCTGAGTGTTATAACTTAGGGTTTTATGGACCGAAATGGGTGTTCAGTTTGAGTCTCTGTTTACTATTGGAATTATCGTTGAATGGATTGAGATTTGCAGTTCATTCATTAGTGTTTCATGAATTTATGTATGAGTTCTAGAACCCGATCCCAGGCAAGTTAGTTTTTTAATGTGATATTTTGCTTTAGGGAATTTACGTGGAAATGAGTTCATTACATAACATAATAGGGTAGTTGATCGCTACAAGTTAGTCATTTGTTTTATCATAATTTCTTATTGTTTTTGATTCTCATTGTATATTTTTTATCGTCATCATCACCAACTCTTTATTGAGCTAGAAGGGCCAGGTCATAATCCACTACGCTGGCCAAGCGTGGATTGTTAGACTTCATCTTTGAGTACTGCGAAGAATTACCAGGCATTTCTTTACGATGTTTTCCTTCACTGGTACTTTAAGTGTCCTGTCCCATTCTTTAGTTTATGTGTCATTAACTAAATATGCATTTCACGTTTTGTTGATTGTAGAGCTATTTAAGGTTTGAGTACGGAGGCATGCTTGTCTAATTCAGATTTTTTAGTTTGTATGACTATAACACAGAAGGAGCATACAAGCACGCAGTCGACCTGATTGTAAGTGGTCATTACCACCCATGGATATATGTAATCATGTTAATTATGAGTTAAAAAAAATTCTGTGTTTCTCGCTTATATCCTTTAAACCGGAACACAGTAACGTTAAACAAATTTGGTACAAGGCAGAGATAGATGAGACATGGTACCTCTAGTACCTTCAAATATTCAGCCTTTTAGCAAGTGGTATTGCTGTGATCCAATTTGAAGCGTGTAGTAAAATCACTATATATTATAAAACAATCTGTCCGCCGCGTCTGTCTGTCTATGTGTTCGCGATAAACTCAAAAACGCTTGAACGGATTTTCATGCGGTTTTCACCATTAGACGGAGTAATTTATGAGAAACGGTTAAGTGTATAACTTGTTAAAGTGTTATATAGACTGGTTGAAATATGACGATAATTGTTAAAAGTAAGAAAATGTCGGAAAAAGTCAAGCCGCCTGGGAGTTTTCATCGAAAAAGCTGGCTAATCCCTTTGAGATATAACAAAACAATGTATGTATAACGTAGACCTACCTATACTCCTTTATACGTCTACAGAAAAGCCCGCGATGGCGTACATCTATCTTTTAAGGACAGCTTACTATACCCATTCTAACTTCTAAAAAATGATCACGTACAAAGCGTAATTGGAAAGCTATTTAAATGGATACAGTATAAATCCTTATCAACTTAAATATGTTAGTTACTTCAAGCATTTCACGCACATTATGATGATCCTTTACATCATATAATTTTAATAATATCTTAGGAGTTATTACTAAATAAAAAATTATGCGTGGGAAAATAAATTTAAGCACAGGTCTCATATTCATGACGAGACTCGCTTGATGCAACCACCCCCGCGGGGGCCCTTTGATATAATATACTCTTCTACCTGTGCGAAGCCGGGGCGGGTCGTTAGTATTATATATTTATACGAGCCTATTCTGCTGAGTCCCCGGGTATAGCGACGGATTTGTGATCAATGTCAAGTTGATAATCTGTTTCGTTCGAATTAGTGGCGTGTGTCCGTGGACTTCAATGACTTTCTAATATCATATGCA
>DWKL01005266.1:0-10028 GCA_018249415.1 Phareas burnsi
GAATTTAATTATTACTTGCTTTAACGGTGAAGGAAAACATCGTGAGGAAACCTACACATCGGAGAGTTCTCTATAAAATCATCGAAGGTGTGTGAAGTCTACCAATCCGCACTTGGCCCGCGTGGTGAACTATGCCCTAATCCTTCTCATTCTGAGAGGGGACCCGTGCCCAACAGTGGGACATTAAAGGGTTGATGATGACACACATATCATTGATTTCAAACGCCCCTCTCCGACCGAAACAAGAATTGTTTCAAGGATTATGAACGCGGCAGTGGTACTCCGGCCAAAGCTCTACCACCTATTCCACATTTACGTATGTACATAGATGGTACAACTATAGTTCGCCCGGAGAGGTACCAATGCCGCCCTCATAATCCGCTCTGAAGCAATTCTTATATTTCGGTTGGAGAACTGTAGTTATGGCGTACACTTACAGCGAGGCGACCATCTCAGTCCTCAGGAGTAGAAACATCTAACATACGACTTCATATAGGTATTTAGTCCTGGTTGAGGTTAGACGTGTGTCTAAGGGCCACAATGAGACCTACGCGCTCGTGTTCCACCGTTCTTACATATAATATATATACAAAATTAGTAAAATAATACAATTAATAGTGAAGTAATTATTTCTATAATCTACATAAGTGATCATAACATGTTCTCTACAAAGTGACTCAACCGGAACGTACGCGCTCATGTGGGGTGTACATAAGCTCATATCGGGTTGCAGGTTTAATTAAAAAAGGGGGCGGAGTTATTAAATAATTAGGGCACGCCTCCCGACCAATGAGGAGCGAGGAGGCAAGCCCAATTAGCCCCGACGTGTCCCGGACAAGCGGGACACGGTTTTTGCGCAAACGACAAGATGGCGGAACGCGCCAATTTTGAGGCCTTCGAACTTGAATTCTACCGATTTTTGATTCAACGCGCTATATACTCTTCCTTTACTCGGAAGTTATACGTAATTCCCAATTTTTGAAGCATATATGAAGGTAGAACCCTTCATGCTTTGGCCGCATGCTTGCTTGCTCGCGTGCTTCGACCCCAGAGACACCACCACGACACCTGTTTCTGGTTTAAAACAGCAGTGTTAAACGCTGCTGTCTTCTGGTTTAAAAGGTGTCATCATCATCGCCATCAACCCATTAATGTTCCACTACAGGGCACGGGTCTCCTCTCAGAAAGAGGAAGGTTAGGTCATAGACCATGCTGGCCAAGAGTGGATTGATAGACTTCACACACCTTCAAGAGCTTTATAAATAACTCTTAAGAGTTATTTATAAAGCTCTTGTGATGTGTAGGTTTGCTCACGATGTATTCCTTCACCATAAAATAAGTGATAATTAATTTCTAATGAGCACATAACTTCGAAAAATCAGAGGTGCGTATGGGATTCGAACTCCGGACACCCAGTTTGAGAGCCTGGAATCGTAGCCACAAGGCAATCACTGCTTACTACAGTTAACTAGTCACTGCAGCCCTTGGACAAAGACATTCAACCTCAAACAGAACAGGACAGGGCCTCAGCCTATCTGAGGTTGTATGTAGATGCGTCACTACTAGTGAGTCCTCAGATGGTCGCCTCGCTCCAAGTGTTCCTGACAACAACACCTCTCCAACCGAAACACAAGAATTGCTTCACGGCGGATTATGAGGGCAGCGGTGCTATTTCCCAGAACGGACTATAGTTCTAACGTTTAATAAAGATACCACCACCTCAAGTATTTCTGCCTTATAACGCTGTGTTCTGGTATGAAGGGTGTAGTAAGAGAGAGACACTTACCATAAGTGTTCCTCAGTTATCACACATTGCGTGACAACTGAGGAACACATAGGCTTGCGTCACAATTGTCCTCAGGGAGGTCTCTAATACTATGTGGGGCTAATAACAGATGTCCGTGGGCGGCAGTGACCACCTACCTCAGGTGGACTGGTTGGACAAAAAATGCTATACAAGATTCGAATCCAAAACTCCACAGCAGCATGTATTGAGATATTAAGCTTCCGCAACAATATTATGCATTTTCCATTTCTTTTTCTCATAAAAGCCTCGTGTTTATTGAAGTTTGACCGAGCAATTCAATTCATACAAGTGTTCAAGTCTAATCGATTATGAACCGTAACAAGTGGACATACGACTGATATTCCGTTGAAACTAGAAACCTGAATCCAATAGCCGTGTGCGGAGGATCGCCGAGCGGGATTAGAGTTAAAATGTATGTTTATAGCAAATTAAACTCTATAATAAATGTGTAAGGTACGAAACAGGTTGCATGAAATTATAACATTCGTTCCTTTTCGCTGCCGAATGTACCCGATCCCATGCCACTGCGAAGCATCGGGTTTCAGCGGTTTGCGTGCAAAATTATCGATTCAGTCAGAAATTTAATCGATAAACCGTGATCCACGGGAATAAAGCTCATTATTAAATGGCATTCAATTTGATTCTCGCACGAATAACTTGGGGTTTTAGTGTCAAACCTAAGAGTTACTTTTCTGACGGCAATGCGCATTGACAGCGGTTATTTTATACATAATCCCTACATCTATAATCTGTGTATCCACACTGACGTTCAAAGTGCAAAAATAAAATGTATGTTATCAACTTTTCACAGCTAAACTGTTCGCCAATAATCGGAGAGAACAATGAGAATTAAACAAGATAAGCAGTAGAACTCTAGTTCGACTAGGGAGTAACCTTCACCGCCTTCACCCTTCTAAGCAATATGGTTTTAGTTGGAGATGTGTGGTTGTCGGGTATACTTACAAGTAACGACATCTTAGGCCTGAGAAATAGTGCCACGACTTACGACCTCAACTAGGTCTTCAGTCCTGTTTGAGGTTAGGCATGAGGGTGAGGGAGAGGTTGTCCATGGGCTGCAGAGACCACTTAACATGAGGCAGTATGCACGCTCGTTTGCTACTTCTCAAACATTAAAAAGTGAACATTGTCGTATTAATGCATTTTCTGTCACAAACCCCCGTTGCAGAAGATTTGTCGAAATAAATTACATAATCGTTCAGATTACATTTTAGACAGAGAATATAATTAATGTGATTAAAAATAGGCCAATATCTACAGTTCAAAATTTTGCTCATTTATTATTACAATTTATATAAATTATAAAATATAAGTTATAATAACAAATGTATAAAATTTAAAAATCACAAATTAATAAACGCATCCAAATTGTTGCTCCTACGACGAGTATCAGGCACACATATAGCGAGGCGACCATAATTGTCTTCAGGAGTAGTGACGCATCCATATACAACCTCAAACGGAACTTCGGTTTTGTTTGAGGTTGGATGTGTGTGTCCATAGGCTGTGGTGACCACTTAACATCAGGTGGCCTGAATGCTCGTTTGCTACTTTACAAACATAAAAAAGAGTTCCCAGAACGCTGGCAACGTTACTTACGTTACGTTACGTTGCCATATTCAAAAATTTTAAACGTTTCTCATACAAAATTATACATATTATATATATAGCACCTACTAAAGGTTCCTTCCATTAGGTAGACATGAAATCGGCATTTCCGTACCTATAAATAATTACTGTCTGAAATAACGAGACGAGTACCGATTCGGTACCGATTTAATCTTATCGAGTAGTGCGTCGATCGGATCGTTCAATCGCTTCGTATTGTCAAGAGTGATGTGACAACCTCAATATTGGCCACAGTTTGAAATTAAACTTTATTGCAATAGAGCAAAGTAGTTAATCCAACACTAATTTTAATCGAGATTTAAGTCGCATTCTTTATGGAAATCGCAAAGTTCTTGAAGGCGTGTCAAGTCTGCCAAAGCGCACTTGGCCAGCGTGGTGGACTATAGCTTGACTCATCTTATTCCAAGATGAAAACCGTGCCCATTAACTTGATGATGACGATTCACATAAAATCCTACAAATTCCAATACGAACATAAATAGTATTATTAACTATATTCAGTTTTATCCAAATCGAGAAAGAATTTTAAAAAAAAAAAACAGGCACACCTATAAATGACTGAACCTTTCATGAAATGCTCAAAAAACTTAATTAAAATCATAAAAACGGTTTGTGTAATTCTCTCATAAAGTTAATGATAATAACTTGCATAAAACTGTATATTTTACGCGCGTATAACTATCGTAATGAAGGCAAGTTAAATGACGGCAAAAGTTTTAACTTTACATAACAATTGCAATAGCAGAATTTACATAACAATTGTATAATTATCTTAATATTCGATAATATTAAGATAATTGTACAATTGTGATGTAAATTGTACACTCGTACGTTTCAGATGGAATACTATAAAGCGAAAAGCGTAGTCAAGTGCGTCACGGAGCAGCCGCAGTGATGGGTTCCGTAATAGGGATAAGCAGTGATAGCCTAGTGGTTAAGATTCCGGCCTCTCACGCTATATGTCCGGGGTATGTTTCAAATGGAATAATGTAAAATAATAGCAAAAAAAAATACGGCAAAGTGCATGTCGCAGCACGCACAGTTATGGGTTCCGTAATCGGGATAAGCAGTGATAGCCTAGTGGTTAAGATTCCGGCCTCTCTCGCTAGATATCCGGAGTTCGAATCTCGCACACACCTCTGATTTTTCGAAGTTATGTCCGTATTGGAAATTAAATATCGCTTGCTTTAACGGTGTAGGAAAACATCGCGAGGAAACCTCATACTTAAGATTTATCTGTGAAGTTCTTATAGGTATGTGAAGTTGATCAATCCACACTTGGCCAGCATGGCGTACCATGGCTTAACCCTTTTCATTCTGAGAAAAATCCGTACCCTAGAGTGGAACATTAATAAGTTGGTAATGAATCGATATTGACGTTTATAGTTCATTATTGTTAATTATCAATCAATTAATTCAAATATTACAAATGGAATAAACATTTATACAACATAACATGTAAACAACTTATATTAAAATAATTGTAGAACATAGTTCGGGGCCGGGGAGGTATTATCGCCGACTTCATGATTTGCCGAAGCGACTCGTGTTTGGAGAGAGATAATTGTCGGATATACTTACAGCGAGGCGACCATATTATTCCTCTGAAAAAAAACGCAGTCCTGTTTGAGGTTAGCAGTGGGTGTCCATGGGCTGCGGTGACCACTTAATATCAGGCCTGCAGTCGCTTGCTACTTTCTCAGGAGCCTCTGTACAGTTTAGAATATTTTGGGATGACTTTACATGTACAATAACGCTTTCTACATTCTCGGCTCTACATACAAAGACGAATGCACAAACACCCAGACCTAGAGCGGAAATCCAAGTTCATCATTAGGTATCTGTGTGACCGAGAATCAAACCTGGAACTCTCCGTGTCAGACCGGTATGTATGTAGTAATAAAACATGCAAATAATAAACTCTTAACGGTTTCACAACCATTTTTCATACCACCATTAAAAGTCCTTTTGCATCAACAATAATTCCAATAACAAATGACAAACAAGCCCCACAACTCACAGTTGGACAAGTTTGTCACAGGAAATTCGATGTTATGTCCGTTTCTCTATGATATAACAAATTAATGGCATTGTACAATCGTTTATAATATTTCCCGCGAGAAATTTGTCAAGGCGATTAGATTAAAAATACTCCCGGGTAGCCGAGTGCCAAGCTTTTAGCATTATGTGACGACGATGCAAGGTAACAACGGTACGGCGTTGTAATTTATAAATACTTTTCTTTTTATAAGCAATAATGTCAGTGATTCTAAATCTTTGTCAATGCAGGCTTGAACGTGGCGACTGTAATACGACTCGGCAATCTTGTCCGACGGCAGTGGTACTTAATATTTTTGTACCTCAGCCAATCTACCCGTGCCCAGCAATGGGATATAAAAATATAAAGATTAAAATAAACGCGCACAAAGCCGAGTAGAAGAATACAATGTAAGAACTAAATTAAAATCCACGTTCAAATTTCGAATTCCGAACAGGAACCTAACATACTTCAACAATACTGCGCAGCCCACAGACAATACCATAAAGACTACAGAATACTCTATGGAACCAAGAAACCACGTGTCATAATTCACAGGCAACATTTAATTTAATCTTTATTCCTTAGTACATAAGGTAGGAGAGTGTATCAAAGGTTTCTGATACCTGAATTACGAACGGTATATTCTCGCTTGTATGTTTATTCAAATAAGGGCTATCTTTGTTATTTGTAAAGGAACATATTGGTACTCTACGGCGGTTATAGTAATACGAATAACGTGCAAAACATAGCACAATATTGTTGAATCGTAAAGCTGGGAATACACATGCTACTTAACGCTAAAATAGCACGCTATATCGGTAAAAACACTCCCCAGTAGCGGTATATTGGCTACCATATGACCACACGATAGTAGACATATAGATAGATATCTTTCATGGGCCTTTTTAATATAGACTATAATAATATACGGCTTGCGTTTGACCGCAATCTCTCCTGATGGTACGTTTGGTACAAACTAGGATGTAGCACGCTTGCCTAGAAGATTATTTCATATAGATTTTATTAAATTAATTTTTGTTTGTGTAATAAAACCTTTCCAATTTAAATACAAAACAGCCTCACGGTGGATCATGTGGCCAGCAGTGGTACTTCCCCGGACGAACTATAGCTCTACCACCTATTATTTAATAACGTGTAATCCCAGCTTAACCTTATGTATATATTTAGGTATCATATTCTATAGTTTACCTAGCTCATCATAGACTCATTTTTAAGGTCGAATCTGAGCCTTATGACTATGAGCATAAGACGGACAACTTTATCTACATGGGCAATAATTTGTCCGTGCATCCGTTGTAAAGCAGACCACGCGGGGGGCTCGATAAGGTACTATTTGCATACTGTGGGTACGCTTAGAGTGATGAGGTGGCTCTTGGTAGCGACTGGTGAAAAGGTTGAATTATTTGTGTTTTATGTAAACTGATATGGTAATACATAAACATATTTTATTGACTAATAGAAACAACTTTTAAAAGTGACTGAGATTAAACTTAAGTTTTAAAGGTGATAAAACTTTTAAACTTTTTAAGTAGATGGTTCGGCTTCGGAGGCGCAACCGCCAAACAGTGCTATTTTTTATACGGTAGGACTAATTATAGTAGATAGGCAGGACTAGGGTAGTTCGACCGGGGAGGTATCACCACCGCCTTCACAATTTGCCCAGGACTGTTCTAGTGTTTCGGTTGGAGAGGCGTGGTTGTGGGGTACACTTAGAGCGAGGCGACCGTCTGAGTCCTCAGGAGTGGTAACGCATCTACGTACGACATCCAATAGAACTTCAGCCCCGGTTGAGATTCTTTTCACATAAAAAAGTCTATTTTGATTTCATAACAGCTTTGTTAAACGCTTCTGTGTTCTAGCTTTAAGCGTGGGGTAAGGGATAGACACATGAGACGTTCCACCTGAGGCTGGTCTAAGACAAAACTTCAATCGACTAGGAATTTGATGACCTGCGTGGCGCAGCAGTAACCATACTGATCTAGCACGCAGATGGTTCAGGGTTTGATCCCCGGCCAAACAAACATGTAATTAATTAATTTAGATTTCTTTTTTGGGTCTGGGTATTTGTATATTTGTTTTTGTATGTGTCTATGGCGTATAGTGTGAGGATATTAGTATAGTAACTTTATTTAATAATACAATTTGGGGTTGGTTACAGATGTACACGGGCGTCATTGCCCACTAATGATTTATTCATTAGTAAGTGGGCAATGCCACCAATGATATCATTATTGTATGGCACGTTTTAAGGGACCTGCCACGTTGTAATGCCATATAACTTAGTGTCAGTATAACCACATCTATAATCCGTCGTAAAGACGTCACTTAGCCTCCTTTCTACGAAATAGGTAGAGAAACTGGGGCTTAATTCTACTAACATTGTTGCAAGTAAAATATAACCACACTTAAATGTCGCGTTTTCATCATCAACTGATTAATGTGCCACTGCAGGGCACGGGTCTCTCAGCAAAAGAAGGTCAGAGCATAGTCCACCACGCTGGCCATGTGCGGACTTCGCACACATTCAAGAACTTTACACAGAGCTCTCAGATGTGTAGGATTCCTCACGATGTTTTCTTCGCTGTCAAATCAAGTGACGGGTCGAATCAAAGTACTTGCGGGATTCGAACCTTTGACACCCGGGGTGAGGCCGGAATCTTAACCGACTATCACAGATTAGCCTAGGGCCCTAAGACCTATTATAGATTGATCTAATTTACTAATTCGCCCATTTATAACTATTTTAACATTCATAGCCTAACATTAGGGTTTCCTGTATTATGGGTGCCATGAACTCATGCAAGGACATAAACTCCGAGACCTATAATAGAATTTTAAATTCGTCATTCAGATTCCTGCCTGCCCGGGGATTGAACCCGGAACCCGTTGCAAGTCAGACCGGTATGGTGATTGCTGCGCCATGCGGATAGTCATTTATGTATATAGCCTTTTTTATTAAGAATGAAAAGGCATATAATTTAAAAGAAATTCTAGAACAAGTTTTACGAAAATTGCCAGGAAGATTCAAATTCATATAGCAGCAGCAGTGATGCCCTAGTGGTTGAGATTCCGGACTCTCACTCTGGGTATCCGGGGTTCAAATCCGGTAAACAATTTTTCAAAGTTATGTGCGTATTAAAAATTAATTGTCAAAGAGGAATAAAGAAAAACAATGCAAGGAAAACTATAGATCTCAGAGGCTTAGTTGTCGGAGGTGTATGCAGTCTACAAATCCAGTTTAACCAGCGCGGTGGATTATGTTGCCCAGCAGTGGGACATTAATGGGTTGACGATGATGACAAATAAAACACTTTTTATTAAAAAACAAAAAAATAGACAGAAATGTCATCTAAAGCCGACATGCTACCCTGAATAACTAAATCGGAACGCATAATGCAAATTTCCTTAAACACATTGTTAAAGCCAAATATAGTAAAAGTAACGTCTTCTACAGTCATAGCCCCACACTAGGATTCCCTGTGTCGTGGGTGCCATGGACCCATAGAAAGACAAGGACACAAACACCCAGACCCAGAACAAAAATCCAAATTCGTCTTTAAGATGTCTACAGGCTGGAATTTGAAGCCGGAACCCTATAGTCAAAACGGTATGATTACCATTGCGACACGCGGGTCGTCAAATTCATGCCAATGCATATCCTCTATGATTCTCTAGCATATATTTTTGTCTATACAAGATTGTAACTTAAAATGGCCAAATACTAAGTTATAATGTTTTTTTCTTCCGGATATGTTAATAAATCACACCCTTCCGTAGGTATGTTAATAAATCACACCCTTCCATAGTAGTTCATCTGTGTAGTTATCGATAATTTACGGCAAAAATAGAAGGGTTGGTGGTGCCACCGCAGTCAAATTAGAAAGAGCTATCCCCTGCAATTACCACTAGCAGTGGTTTGATAAAGAGTTCAAGAAACAAGGAGTTAATTTTACGAAAATGTTTAGTAGAATAAGTCTTTGCTACTCTATACTCTATCAATTTGGCGAAAATCGCGTGTATCTTTTAAGTGCCGCAGTGGATTCGCTTTACCTGTAAGTGGGAAAGCGCGCGCGATTATGGACCTTATAGCTGATAAATTATCGGAAAGGTGAAGGGCATGTCAGTACGGTTTAAAGACGGTTTAAGTTAATGAAGACTTAAGTTAAGGAAAGATCTTGGATAATGAAGAAGTAATTGATGGGCAAAATATATTTTTATATAGTGTTTTCTATTCCTATAATATGTAAATTGTAATAGGAATGTCGACTTTGTGTGATCAAACGTTCACATCACACAAAGTCATCTGCGTATGTATTAGGATACATATCCCTGGATTTAATAGTAAAAATACTGAGTTACGTGAGGTAATTGAGATGCTTGAGAGTTGTTCATGCAGTTCTCAAAGGTGTGTCAAGTCTTTCATCCGCAGTTGGCCCGCGTGGCGGACTGTAGCGAAAAACGTGCCCAGTGATAGGTATAGTGGAGACTCACTCTTATAATATAAACTAAATG
>DWKL01005267.1:0-10028 GCA_018249415.1 Phareas burnsi
TAGTCTTAATCCTCGAAGTAAGGACGCATCTATGTATTAAGTAGGGCCTCAGTCCTGTTCGAAGTTGGATGTAGATATCCGTGGGCTAAAGTGACCACTTATCGCCACGCGATAAGTGGCCACTCCATGCTCGGTTGCTACAAGTTATGTGCGTATTAGAAATTAATTACTGGCCTTAACAGTAAAGACAAAATTTTGAGGAAACACCTTTTTTTTGTTTCGAAGAGGAAATTTTCGCTATGTACTACAACTACTAGCCATCTTGTAGCTGTCGTCTACCCGGAGTCACCCATAATAAACGATCAGAGTCCCCACTCCGACCGCCCGTGACCCCAAGGTCAGTTCAACGTGGAGACTACTAGATCGTAAGAAAACCTACACATCTGAGAGTTCTCTGTAAAGTTCTTGAAGGTGTGTGAAGTCTACCAATTCGCACTTGGCCAGCGTGGTAAATTATGGCCCACCTTATTCTGAGAAGAGACTCGTGCAGCGATGGATATGAACGGTTTGATTATGATGATTTCCACATATATTTTCCATTCTTTGAAATATCCCAATAAAAATGTGGAACATCGAAAGTCTATACACTTTAATGTAGCCTACTCTACGGGTGTCACGTTAAATTTACAAGCGATTTTCCTCCAGCACGCTGAGTCAGTATCAAATCACTTATGACCTTGCATGGACCTCGCTCGTGTAACGGCTGTAATTGATTGCACGCTTCACACTCCCACAAATTATGTGTACAATATGCAAAATTCCACTCAGGCGTGTAACCAGGGCAACATGCTCTTAAATTATGTAGCTGTCACTACTCACGTTTTTGTAAATTATGGATAGGAAACGGTAACATATGAGGATGTGGCTGATTGAATGTAACGTTAAAAAAAGATCTATATGAAAAAACCCAGTCAAGCGCGAGACGGACCTGCATACCGAGGGATCCGTACAAACTTGGTAGATATATAAATAGATATTTTTTTTGTGATGTAACTACAAATTTACCGTTTTCGAATATTTCCCATTACATGTGCTATAAGACATTGCTTCGTACCAATTTTTATGATTCTAGGTCAGCGGGAAGTACACTATATTTCACTATAATCGGCATAAACTACGGTATCTTTTGATTGCGTTGACTTTGAAGCTTGATCTTTACACAGGTCCAACGGATTGCAGACCTGAGTATTTGATATTAATTTCAACTTGATGTCTCCACGCGTTCCTGAGGAAAGGGGTCTTGACGGACAGGCAGAGCAACGGACAACGAAATGAGTTCCTTTTTCCTTTGGAGGTATGGCATCCTAAAAATTTATCGAATGCCATTTGAATTTCATGCAACTAGCGTTGAATCATCAAAATAGCCCCAGGCCATTGATAACAAACCCAATTACATCAAAGCTCGGAGGATCGTCCCATTAGAAGCCAAGCCCACACAGCCGACGGATATGAAGCGCGCATAGCCCTGCGGCTTGCGCAGCCGATCTACAAAGTTAAGCAACCTCGGGCGCAGTTGGGAATTGAATGGGTGACCGGTAGAGACAGAATTACATGCGCGCTGCCGTGCTACGGAGGACATACTGTTGGTCCCGTTGTTATCATTGGATAACAGTCGTTAAAACATATCGAAGGCCTTGTGAGTGGTTTGAAAACATCCGACGCGCGTTGGCCACTGACCCGTATCTTCACCAATGTTCTGTATTGGAACATCGTGATAGAGTATACTCCAGGGCTTCTCTAAGTGTTTGAAGAGACCCGTGCCCACCAGTGAGACATAAGGAGGATTGCAGCCAGTATAATACTCTTGGGATGCCAAAGCCTTATATAGCGCGACTAGATTTTCTCCCGTGTTGTTTCTGTCGTAACAGCTATAAAGTCCCAGTGGATATAAATGGCTCTCTTCCTCATGGCAGAGTCTGCGAGCCAACGTGAACAGTAATCCTATTCTTTCACTTATGTTTCAAAAGTAGCAAACGAGGGTGCAGGTCACCCGATGTTAAGTGGTCACTGCAGCCCATGGACACCCACATCTAACCTCAAACAAAACTTAAGTCCTATCTGAGGTCGTACGTAGATGCGTCACTACTCCTGAGGACTAAGATGGTCGCCTCGCTGTAAGTGTGCCCGGCGACCGTACCGCTCCAACCGAAACGCTAGAACTGCTTCACGGCGGAGGATGGCGGTGGTACTTCTTCGGACGAATAATTCTACCACCTTCAATATTCTGTAGAGATCTCTGTTTAGCCGACAGTGATAGTGAGTGTTACACTGTTACTATTTTATCCTAACACGTGTGTAGTTCGATACGTAATATTTTAACTTTTACACCGCGGTTCAATCTAAGTAAAGGGGCAAACCAGGCAAAATCGACCAATTTAATTCGCCCGTCACTTTATTTGCTTCGACTGAGGCCCGAAATATTGTCAATTATACGCACACACGGTCCGAACCGTAGGGTTGTTACACCGAGACATTAGAATAATTTTACATTGAACAATGCCGTTTGCCCTAAAAGGTCTTGGAGAAGCTTGTTTAGTATCATAAATAGAAAGTGAAGAACCTCAATAATTAAACATTGAAATAATGTAAGTGAACTGTAAAGTTATTTACTTATTTATTTAACAAATGTTTGTACACAAAACACACAAAATAGACACACAAACAAGTAAACGCAGTACAAAGGCCGGCTTATTTCAAAATGAAATTTCTTCCAGCAGCCCTGGGATCGGAACGCACATCATATAAAAAAAAACAAATTTAGCTTATATTAACCGTCATAATTATCACCAACCTTCGTGCCTGATACCAGTATAGTAATAGATAAAATTATGACGAACGAAAAGCGTCTGTTTAAATTTAATTATTGACACGAGTGTACCACTCACATACCGTCTCTAAACGATTCCTGTTCTACGCTAGTTCCTATTGTTGGGTATTCGCCGGCGGAAACGTTCGACACGGCCGCGTCTGGTTTGCTGAATGCTAATTACACCTTGTCCCGACTTGGGTTAGACATTTTTAACACCATATCACCAGCGGGAACCTTTGTACTCGATTCCTCAACTCATTAGTGAATCTGTAATTTTTTTATGTGAAAAGTGTAGCAAATGAGCGTCCACGCTACCCGAGTAGGTTATTCTATGTTCAGTAGTCACTGCAGCCCTTGGACACCTACATCCTAACCTAACCTCAAACAGGACTGGAGTACTACGTGAAGTCGTATGCAGATACGTCTCTACTCCTCAGGGTTAAGATGATTGACTCGCTAAAAGTGTACTCAACAACCACACATTTCGTAATTTAAAAAAAATGTTCAATACTATAAAAAATCTATCTGCAATTTCGAAATAATTGCCACTATGTCTATTGCCGTGTGAACAATAATAGCCTAGTGGTGAAATCCCGGCATATCAAGCTACGAGTTCGGGGTTCGATCCCGTACGCATTATTTTTCGAAGCTATATATATACGTATTAGAAAATAATGATCACTCGCTGGAATGGTAAAGGAAAATATATTTTTAGCGCAAAGTGTATATACACTTTTCAAAGTTTGGATTGTAAACATTCGAATTACGGCCTCTCAAACTCTGCGTTCGGGGTTCGATCCCGCACGCGTAATTTTTAGAAGCTATATACGTCTTAAAATTAATTATAACTCGCTTTAACGGTAAAGGAAAACATCTTTTTAACATAATATAGATATATTCAGTTTGGATCGTAAACATTCGTAATAAACATTACAATCCACATTCATTCAAACGAACACAAGTCGTGAATAGGACAGTTTAAAAAGCCACATCGATCGACTAAAGTATTCATTAGTAACTGGCAATTCGATTAGCGGATAATGGTCGCTACATTGATTATGTACTTGACTAGATACCGCACGGCCCTTTGTCTACATTTACAGAAAGAAGCCAAAATCGCTATAGCTTGACGCCAACTATGCTCTGACTGTATTTTATATAGATATTTTTCATTTTTAATATAACATTGAAATTTTGTATTTGTAAATTTGAAAATATATGTATGTTATTTTTTATTTTAATAGCTACGTCTAGTGATGTGAAGTGTGACAACGTAGCCGCCAATGTTAGCGGCATTTTTTTACGTTTTTCTATTTTCTATCCAGTCAAGTATATAATCAAAGGGCCGACCTTAAATAATTTATAGGGAACCAGCCACGAGCCTACGCTCGACGTCCTCGCGTACCGTTGGTCGCTAGGGCTGTTAATAGTCAATAGTTTTACGCACTCCAGTGGTCCGAAACCAAAGGCCCAAATCTACTACTTTGACTTCTCTAAACCATGTGCAGTTCATGTAAACGATAATAGCGTAGTGGTTAAGGTACCGACATTTCACACTGGGAGTTCACCGGATCGAATCCCGCACGCTCGTCTGCTTTTTCGAAGAAGTACATATTAAAAATTAATTATCACTTTTTTAACGGTGAAGGAAAACACCGTGACGCAACCTGCATGCCTGAGAGTTCATAATAAGTCGTATGATGATGATGATGTGCCGTTCAAAAGTCGATGAAATGAAAGAGGACCGGCAGAACCACCGGCAAAAGCCACCAATTCGGGAAACGTTCACTATTTCACGAATACAGAAATCATAAGACCATAACATTATCAAACTGTACCCCAGTTGCCTCACAATGCATAATTGTTCATAATTTAAATACTGGACAACGTAAGATTATGAAAATATACATCCCTTAAATATTATAAAACCCAATCAATTCAAAGGGTTTAAACGCATTCTACATTCATAACTCCACAATAGGATCCTCTGTGCACCACGGACATATACAGAGACGTGTACATAAACATCCAGACTCGGAACAGAAATCTAAAATCATCATTTAGATGTCCGCTTCACCGGGAATCGAACCTGGAACCCCCTGCGTGTCAGTCCGGTATGTTTACCATTGCGCCACGCGGACCGCGGTCACCATATACACCACACGGGTCACCATAGTCCATTCACAACATTCCTATAAATTGTTTCATACAAAAATTATCGACTGACACACACACACACATTCAATTCATTAATTCATTCAAAACATTTCGGTAACATATACTACATACATACATAACGTAACAGCCCTGGCCGTGTCTAAGGACCCATCGATCTAGTGCCGCCAACTGCCGCTGCGGTGGACAAGTTGCAATGTATGTAGGCACGATCAGCCTCGTTGTGCAAACAAGCTGGACTGTATTGATATTATAGGTGGTAGAACTATAGTGCGTCCGGGGAAGTACCACCGCCGCCCTCATCATCCGATATGAAGCAATTCATGTGTTTCGGTTGGAGAGGTGCGTTTGTCGGGTACACTTAAGGTGGCCATCTTAGTCCTTAGGAGTAGTGACGCATCTACGTACACTCCCAATTAGGAATACAATCCTAGTTAGTCGTGGGTGTCATGGCCTGCAGTGACCACTAAACATCAGGTGGCGAGCATGCTCGTTGGCTACTTTTCTCACATAAAGAAAAAAAAGATCGCTGGTTTTGATATATTATTCTAATCTGATATGCCCTAGACATTAAAGAGATGAAACTCTTTATAGTACGATCGCGCAGAATCACTGCCCCACTTATTTCTGTTTCATATCAGCATTTGATAGATGGTATAACTATAGTTCGACCGGGGAGGTCAGGAGTAGTAACGTATTTTTTTATGCGAGTAGAGCAGCTACCAAGCGTACAAGCTGCCTGATGGTAAATGGTCACTGGAGCCCATGGACACCCATATCTAATCTCAAACAGGACTAGTCCTATCTAAAGTCGAACGCTTCTAACGTTACTACTCCCCTGTAGGTGCACGTCTCGTTTGCAAATGTACCCGGCGACCACGCCTCTCCGACTGACACAAGAATTGGTTCACGACGGATTATGAGGGCGGCGGTAGTACTTCCACAGGTAAACTATAGTTCTACCACCTATTAACAGTATAACGCTGCAACATTTAATATTGCTTAAAGCAGAAATGGATATAACTTCAAATGGGTTTTGCATATCAATTGGTTATATGGACATCATGGCTATTACCTACTCCATTTATATATAACAGTAGAGGAGATATCTGACCTGACTTAGTGAAGAGGGTAGGTGCTGAAAAGGCGGGTAGTTTCGCTAAAGGTGTTAGCAATACCGAGGTTGGAGAGATACATGAAAACAAGGGAAGCCGAGAATGCAGGCCACTTTCTCGCTGTGAATTTCGCTGATAAGGACTTACTGTGATCGTTAATTAAAATTATTTCAATAGTCTACAGTGTTTGTTAACGTCCGTATGAATAAATAACACGCCCGCTCTGAGCGTCGGCTACCGAACCGATCGATCTGTCAAGTTGCAATGAATCGCCGTCAACGTTTGCATCGTATAGCTGTAGCAGCAGACAGCTCGTTACCAGACGCGAATGCATCGATTGGTACTGCTCGTACAGAATTAATGCATTGCGACAACGTGATCAATGACTGCCCTTATTTGATCATGTTCCAAATGGGTTTAACTAATTTAGCTTTTTGTTTAAAGAGTAGAGAGCGAGCGCGCCACCGTAGAAGGGCTGCCTAATGTTACGTGGTCACTGCGGTCCATGAACACCCACCTTAAACTTCATGTGAAGCTCTGTCTAAGGTCATATGTACGTAAATGTGTCATTACTCCTGGCAGGCAGCCACGCATTTCAAACCGAAACATAATTGCATCGTGGCTTGTGGTGGCGGCGATGGTACTCCCCTGGTCTACTCCTACCACATACCAAATTTAATAACCATCTATCAAAGATTAATGCCAAATTATATTGATGACTATAATACGTGGTAGAACTATGATGGGTGGTAGAACTGTAGTTCGTTCGGGAAAGTAAAGTTCCACCGCCGCCCTCATAAACCGCCGTGAAGCAATTTGTGTTTCGGTTGGAGAGGTGCGGTTGCCAGGCACATAACGAGACGACCATCTTAGTCCTCTGGAGTAGTGCGACCTGAACTTCATCGTTCTTACTTTTTAAATTAAACTACCCACATTCTACAGTTTCTCCATTTCCAGGAAATTTACATCCGATCCTTGCACCAAACAAACGGAACGGAACATTGTCTCGTAACAAACGATTTGTCGCGGTGCTGGAGCGAATCAGCTATCCGCGCCTTCGAGATGCGTAGCTGAATTTGTTCTTATGCACTTACTATTTTAATATTTTATTTATTTTAATGCATCACCAGCCGCGTGCGGTCCCACCTAGCCCAATCGACTAATTAACCCAAGTAGGGAATGAATTTTCAAAAATGAAAAAACAAACGCTTTCTGTACACACACTAAGCTTCACACTAGAATTCTCTGTATCAAGGGCGCCATGGACACATACAAGACGAGTACAAAACACCCAGATCAGGAATAGAAATTAAATTCATCATTTGGCTGTTCTCCTGGCCGGGAATCGAACTTAGAACACTGCGTGTCTCACCCGCACCTGTATGGTAACCGCTGAACCACACCAATCAAGCGCAGCTTGATAGATTTCACATCCGCTTGAACATTATGATGTACACTAAAGGAAATGCCTGGGCGAAAGCAATATGTAGAAAAATCGAGGTACGCGCGGGATTTGAACTCCGTACTCCCAGCGGGAGACACCGGAATCTTTCCACTATTCTACCAATGCTAATAGTGACACGCAATCGATACATATGCGAGCAAATTGTCATGTCGTCAACACTTCACGACTGTACGTAATAGAGTCATTACTGCACGCGCCGGCCATTTGCCGGGGTTGGGTTTTTACACTCACACTAATGACATTATAAAGTATACTATCCTGCGTGTCCAGTACGAATACGAATCATATTTTACAGTGGTACCCATAAAGTAATAGAGATGCCATCGAAACATCAACTGCACCCAATAGTAAAACTACCCCATAGTCAGTAACTGCGCGCACTAACAAGCCCGCCTTGTGCCACCTGGGGTCGGACACCGACAACACGAATTGGAGGTAATTTCAAACCAAAACATAAAATCAACTACACCATTTAAAATAAATAATCACTTTGATAGGTTTTCGCCATTTAAGGACTGTGTTGATAATATTTTTAAGGTTCGCATTAATAGGTATAAACGCTATACTAGAAATGCACCGTTTAAGGACTATGTTGATAACTTTTTTAAATTTTGCATAAATAGAAATAAACGTTATACTAGAAATGCAGCATTTAAGGACGTTGGTGATTTTTCAATTTCGCATTAATAAAAAGAATCGCTGCAATACAAACGAACCATTTAAAAATTTTGATTTTAACATTTTTAAGTCTGGCATTAATAGGAAAGTCGCTATAATAGAAATTCACCACTTAAGGACTATTCTGATAAGATTTTTATTTTCGCAATAATGGGAATAACTGGGCCTGTACCCATTGCTCTATAATAAAGTCAGTAGCGCCTAAGTTTCTTTTATAGTATAGAAGAAATAAACGAGCATACAACTCACATAATGGTAAGTGGCCACTGCCATCTATAAACATCCGTAATCAAGTCTAAATAGGATTGAAGTCCTACCTGAGATCGATCAGCGATACTAATGGGAAGACCTAAGTTAGTCGTCTCGTCTAGGTTTTATTTATTTATTTTAGATCAGATTTTAAGCGGTCACTACAGCCCATGGACATCAACATTCAACTCCAAACAAAACTGAAGTCCCATACGAGGTCGTACGTTGAAGCGTATAGTCTTGAGAATTAAGACAACCTCACGATAACTTTAACCGAAAATCTCATCTCTTCAACCGAAATACAAATATTGCTTCACTACAGATTACGAGAGCGGCGGTGGTGCCTCCCCAGATAAACCACAGTTCTACCATCGATGGTACTAAACTACCATCTCGGAAGCGATGCCTATGGAGTCGAAACACCAAAGATTCTTTAATAAATATCGCCATTAATAATATATAAAATATCAAAATAGATCGACATCGAGACTTTGGTTTCAGTTCTCAATACAGTTTAAATCATAAGTACTTATAAGCCGTCAAGAAGCTATTGTAAGAATTAATAGATTTACTCCCTTACTGATAAACGTTATTTAAGCATTGATTAGTTAAACAATGTTTTGTCTTTCTCTATCATCCATACTATTTCGTCTCTTTCTAGCAACTACATAAATGACGTTGATAGGGAAGGACAAAACATTGTTTAACTAATCACTGTTCGAATAATGTGTATTAGTAAGGGGGCAATCTTTATAGGATGAAGACATAACAGCTCGTATGGATTACGCGGATCACCGTGCAGCGAGCCCACTGCGGGATTCGCGAGGTGACAAGGAATGTCGCCGCGACCATTGCCCGGCTGTGACCACACTTCAAACTGGAAATGTTGGGATAAGGCATGAGTAAGTTTTTTTAAATAAATGGTTTTATGAGATAAAAGCCTTCACCACGTTATGATTTTAACTCTCTCCTTTACCGCTGAATTCAGAGCAGAATAAAAGTTTGGATAGAATGTTTTTTTAAGTTGAGTGACCGAGGTAAAAAGTGGGTTCGTTTTAGATACCTAAAATGATCTAAAATTGATTTGGGGCGTTAGATGTTCTTACTTATGTAGACTTAGATTTTTTTTTATGTATAAATGTAATTTTTAATGTATGTTACACATAATCAATTTTGGATAAAACAACTTAGCAACAATCCGCGACCGATATATATGATAATATATTTTAAATATATTCGCCCTCCCTTCCACATAGGACACATGCACAAGCAGAAAAAAAAATGTACACGCTCCAAATGGAATATCCAAATGACGCTCTGCGACTATTGACTTCACTTAGCTCCAAAAATATATACATACATAATACCCTTCATACATTAAGTTGCGTATTATTGCCAAGTAGTTTTGTCCTGACTTATCACATAGATTTCCGCAAAGTAATACCTTATACCATTAACTGTTACGCATCTATAAGTACAGACTAACATATGCAAGTTATAATTTTATTTGTATAACAGCGATTACATACGTATACTA
>DWKL01005268.1:0-10027 GCA_018249415.1 Phareas burnsi
AATATTTTAAGGAACTCAAGATATAGCATAACCTCTTCATAGTATATAGAACTTTATTATATTGTATATACATAACCCTTGTTCCCAAAGCAAAACAACTTATTTATTTCAAACTGTATTATGAACATTTATATTGCTTACATATTTTTACAAGTCAGTGTACTTTTCAATGAAATAAGGAATTTGATTTAATGATTACCGAGAAATAAGCAAAATAACTTGCAAATGATAAAAAATTGAATATTGCAGGATGAACAAGAGCCTGAAGGAGAAGACTTGGTGGACTCTGAGGAGTATGATGAGGATGAGGAGGAGGAAAGGCGTAGGAAGAAACGAAAGAAGGACAACCGATTTGGAGGTTTCATTATTGATGAAGCTGAGGTAATCATCTTAACTATTGTACTGTTTGTTGATTGTGAGATTACAAGTAGCATTAAAATTAAATATGTAAATGTGCACTATAAACAATATAATATATGAATTATCTTCGTTCACTTCTAGGTAGATGATGAAGTTGATGAAGATGATGAATGGGAGGAGGGCGCTCAAGAGATGGGCATAGTTGGTAACGAGGTTGATGAAATTGGACCCACTGCTAGAGACATTGAAGGTAGACGCAGAGGCACCAACCTTTGGGACTCTCAGAAAGAAGAAGAAATTGAAGAATATCTCAGAAATAAGTATGCAGATGAAACAGCCGCATTCAGACATTTTGGCGAAGGTGGTGAAGAAATGTCTGATGAAATTACACAACAGACTCTTTTACCTGGTATCAAGGACCCGAACTTGTGGATGGTAAAATGTCGCATTGGTGAGGAAAAAGCTACAGTCCTCCTTCTAATGAGAAAGTTTATAACTTATCAATCTACACAGGAACCATTCCAAATTAAATCTGTCGTTGCACCAGAAGGTGTCAAGGGATACATTTACATCGAAGCTTACAAGCAAACTCATGTCAAAAATATCATAGACAATGTAGGTACTCTAAGAATGGGTATTTGGAAACAAGACATGGTCCCCATTAAGGAGATGACAGACGTTCTTAGAGTTGTCAAGGAGCAATCGGGGCTGAAACCAAAGCAATGGGTCAGGTTAAAGAGGGGCTTATACAAGGATGATATAGCTCAAGTAGATTATGTTGATTTGGCACAGAATCAAGTGCATTTAAAACTACTTCCTAGAATAGATTACACAAGACTGAGAGGAGCTTTAAGAACCGTGCAAAGTGAGAACGAGGCAGCGAAACGGAAGAAAAAGCGTCGCCCCGCCGCTAAGCCTTTCGACCCAGAGGCCATTCGGTCCATCGGTGGAGAAGTCACTTCCGATGGTGACTTCTTAATATTTGAAGGCAACAGATACTCTAGAAAGGGATTTTTATACAAAAATTTTACAATGTCTGCTATTTTGGCGGAAGGTGTAAAACCGACTTTGACAGAATTGGAAAGATTCGAGGAGCAGCCGGAAGGAATCGATATCGAACTAGCGGCTCCCGCCAAAGACGACCCAACAAGCCTGCATTCCTTTTCAATGGGCGACAATGTGGAAGTATGCTCAGGAGATTTAGCGAATTTGCAAGCGAGAATCATCGCCATAGATGGCTCGATGATCACCGTAATGCCGAAGCACGAAGTACTAAAGGATCCTCTCGTGTTCAAACCTAACGAATTAAGGAAGTACTTTAAGCAAGGAGATCACGTAAAAGTGCTCGCTGGTCGGTACGAGGGCGACACGGGTCTGATCGTGAGAGTGGAAGCGCACAGAGTCGTTTTAGTGTCGGATCTGACGATGCACGAGCTGGAAGTCCTGCCGAGAGATCTCCAGCTGTGCTCGGACATGGCGACTGGCGTGGACTCGCTCGGGCAGTTTCAGTGGGGTGACATGGTTCAACTGGATCCGCAGACCGTGGGCGTGATAGTGCGCCTCGAGAAGGAGAACTTCCACGTTCTCGGCATGCAAGGTAAGGTGATAGAGTGCAAGCCCCAAGCGCTGCAGAAGCGCCGAGAGAATCGCTTCACCGTTGCGCTCGACTCCGAGCATAACACTATCCAAAAGAAAGACATCGTAAAGGTGATCGACGGGCCTCACGCGGGCCGCAACGGCGAGATCAAACACCTGTACAGGAACTTCGCGTTCCTCCAGTCGCGGATGTACCTGGACAACGGCGGGATATTCGTGTGCAAGACGCGCCATCTGCAGCTAGCCGGCGGCGCGAAGAACGCGAGCACGACCAACGGGCTGTCGCTGGGGTTCATGTCACCGCGCATCCAGTCGCCCATGCACCCGTCGGCGCGCGGCGGCGGCGGGCGCGGGCGAGGGCGCGGCGGCCGCGGCGCCGTGCCGCGCGACCGCGAGCTCGTCGGACAGACCATCAAGATTACGGGCGGCCCCTACAAGGGCAACGTGGGCATCGTCAAGGATGCCACGGAGAGCACGGCTCGCGTGGAGCTGCACACCATGTGTCAGACCATCTCGGTGGACCGTGGACACATCGCCGTGGCGGGCGGACCCGGCGGCGTCGCGAGAGGCGGACTCTCCAGGTCAGTGCGCTGGATTTTTTTGAAAGCTTGTTCGTTTACATATATTAATGAATTTAGTTCTCAAAAAATGCTTTCAATCAGTTTTAAAGTACGAGTACAGCAGGGGTTAGTTTACTAACCCTCTTAGAGAATCCCTATAACCTACTTATCTGTTAACTTAAATCCATAAATTCCATTTTTATCTAAGTAATTCAAATTTTTTTTTCGTATCACAATGCTTTAATTATTTTCACTGAAAATAGTATCTATTTCGTATTCTACAAAATGAGCTTTTACTGCAATTGCATCCCAAAAATATATTAAATTCAAATAATAAGTAACTAACGAGACTCGCACGTGTGCGGCAGCTACTCGCGCACGCCGATGCGCGCGGCGGGCTCGCACACGCCCACGTACCGCGAGACGGGGCTGAAGACCCCCATCCACGGCGCCGCCACGCCGGTGTACGAGGCGGGCTCGCGCACGCCGCACTACGGCGCCGCGACGCCCGCGCACGACGGCGGCCGCACGCCCGCGCACCCCGCCTGGGACCCTGCCGCCGCCAACACGCCGGCGCGCCCTGACTTCGAGCTGCGCCTCGACGACGAGCCCGGCCCCTCCTACGACCCGCCCTCCTACTCGCAGGTACCTCGACTCGACCCCGCACCGTCCCATTGTAACTAGTGCCTGTATTATGATTTCGATCTCTTTTGAACTTATTAAGTCACGATGACGTTTTGCGAAATGTTTCACAATGATCTTCACATTCTATTTATACAGTTTCAAAATTCATAGAATTCCAATTGTAGCTTTATAGATTGATAAAAAGTATATTGAAAAAGCACTCAACCAGTATCACTCAGAAAGAAGCATCTCAAGTAGAAAAAGGTTGGGAGGGTTTACACGGTTTTGTTGCTTATAATATTTTGTTTTTGTTTTGTTTGATGTTGATGTCCGGGAGACTGTCTGGAGTTTGAATTTAACTATATAAACTTTTGTACAAATAATTGAACCTTACATATACTTTACAACTGTTTGTTTAAATTGTTTTTTTTATAGAATTTAATCATACACGTTAGTTTTTGTCACTTTAATATTTTTCGATTTGGCGGCGATTAGAATAACTGTATCCGTGCGCAGGGTCCGTTCACGCCGCAGACGCCGGGCACGATGTACGGGTCGGAGCCGACGTACAGCCCGTACCGGCCGAGCCCGTCGCCCGCGTATACGGGCGGCTACCTGGCCACGCCCGAGGCGGAGGGCGAGGCGGGCGCGGAGGGCGAGTGGGCGGCGCCCGAGCTGGAGGTGCGCGTGCGCGCGTCGGGCGCGGTGGGCGCGCTGCGCGGCGTGGCGGGCGCCGCGTGCGCCGTGTACGTGCCGCTGGACGACCGCACGCTCACGCTGCCCGCGCACGCGCTCGAGCCCGTCGTGCCGCAGAGCGGCGACAAGGTCAAGGTAACGGAACCACACTTCGTACCACATAGTTCCATTGTTACAGATGTTAACTTTATAATGCTCGTGTAAAGTAATTACTTAAGTATAGTATCTACCGATCTGTTTTAATTTGTAATTTATATATCGCTTCTTACTAGTAGAATTATTTCTATATGTGGCAACTTGTAATTTTATTTTTCTTGACTGGTGTATATGTTATTGTCTAGCTGTAACTTTTCTCAATAAATAAGTAACTAAATAATTGAACAGGTAGTAGAAATATAATTCATCCGGGGAAGTATCGCCGCCGCCGTCACAATCCGCCGTGAAGCAGTTTTTGTATTTCGGCTGGAGAGGTGCGGCTGTCCCACGCACATTTATAGCGAGACGACCATCTTAGGAGTATCGACACATCTATATATGAATTCTGATAGATTGTCAGTTTTGTTTGAGGTTAGATGTGGGTGTCCATGGGCTGTATTTTACCTAGGTTTATCTTAAGTTAGATTTTTTTTATTTACGCTAAGGAATGATTAGTATATTTCTTGTTTTTATTTCATATTAAATTTCTTCCAATCTTAATACACGATTACATAACCTGGGGGAAAATTAAAAGAAATCAAGACTAAGGAACATCACTAAGTATAAAATTGACAGGTCATCGCCGGCGAGGACCGCGACGCAGTGGGGCAGCTGATCTCCATCGAGAACCAGGAGGGCGTAGTCAAGTTCAGCACCGACGACATCAAGATCATGCAGCTGCGTCAGCTGTGTAAGATGGCCACCACCTAAGCCGACACAACCACCCCTCGCTGAACAAGAGAGAAAAATGTATACCCTATGTTGCTTCCATGCGCTATCTTATTAGGACTCAATTGGCGCATGTTCATCGAAAGATTCATTTAATGATATCGTTTTTGTTTCCCGTTTTAATCAATAATGAACAATGATGGATTATACGATAAGCCACAGCTTGCATAGTGTCGTATCCAGTAGGAGGAGTACAGGCACGCGCGCGCGCGCCGCCGCGTCGTATCATTTTACGTTACTTATTAATTTCACATTTATGCTTTATAAAGCGATGCATTGGTTTTCCTAAGTTTTAACAATAAACTGGTAGACGACGGTTTGCCCCGTTTACGGTGTTCGCCGCCGATAGATGGCAGTGGTGTCGCCGACCGTTCACAGATATCGAGACGCAAGCCGATCCGTTTGTACACTCAAAAACCCGCAAACACCCATCGATTCATTTTAAACGAAGTCATAAACTTCGCGTTCATTTTAGTGGGATGTAGTTAGTAAATACGAAAAGCAGATACGATTTAGTTGTCCGTGCTTTGTTTATCTACGTGTAAGGTGAACCGCCGCAGTCCAGAGTGTTCTTATATACAGAAATAAACATTACCTTGACTAAAGCTGTATTTCATTTCCTAAAACATTTCAGCATCGTCAGCCGCTCTAAACAATATACATTAAAATCTCTTCGCGTCTGCCCGTGGGCCGTTTGTTCTGAACAATACGACGAATTCGGATGCGATATTTTCACCCTCGGTAAGTAATATCTGTCGGGCGATTGTAGCGAGTAATTTGTAAAAATCAGTGAACTAAAAACACAGCTCGACGTCTCCGAAGCAACGATTCTCAAACGTAAGAGAATTCCATTAACATGGTCGTACCCGGTCATCCAAAGTTTAGATGCTTGTCTCGAAAGCCACTTAACAAATGAAGTCTTCCTTTACTCACAGTTTAAACGGATTTCTGGGCACCAAACATTCATACTTATCAAAACAATTTATTTTGTAAGTACGAGGGTTTAATATATTTCGGCCGTATGCTTCGAGAGATATCACCAGAACAATTATATTTACAAGGAAATTCTGAATTCTACAAAAATGAATCAAATCCGTGAGTTACACTGAGAACAAGTTAGCAGCTAAGTCTGGGTTCACGACCACACGAACGAACACAACCTGGTAACCGACCAGAATTGTTTTTTTGTTTAAAGAGTAGCAAACGAACCTGATATCAAGTGGTCACTGCACAAGTCGCGTGTGACCCGTCATGTCTTTTTTGTACATAATGATGTAAAAATTTAACTTATTAGTGATTGCCTAGATCACTGATAAGTTAAATTTTTACATCTCTGATTATGGGAGTGAAGTCGCGAGTAGTAATAACTTGTAAGAAGTGGTTTAAAATGTTCGTGAATAGACTGCAAGGAATCACTTCCACGTGTATTTTCTGCCTCGAGGGAAGTGTAGCGACTGCCTCGTTCGGGATAAAAGGAACGCGGTATTCTGTCCAGCTTATCCACAGAGGTCATTGTTCTGCGATCAGGCCGTTGACCCCCGGCAGTTCCACGGCGGAAATGCGGTTCGTATTCGTATCGTCATGTCAATTCACATCAGTGGTGTTGATGTGCAGGATCTAGTGCGTATTACTAGATCACCACCACACAGCTGACTTTATGCTGGCTTTAAAGACGTTGGAACGTGATATCGGTTTCTTGTGAAGCCTGCGGGCACGTGTTGTGCTGACTAATATTAATAAAACCTCTAAAGAAGAACACAACGCGTTCCGTGCGACAGCTTATACTTAAAAAATAAAAAATGGAGGAACGATAGAGAATTAAAAGCACAATTCATGATTTTATTAACATTTATTGAATAAATAATACAAAATTGGTTTTCACTTGAATTTTATAAGATTTAAAATAAAAACTGAGCAAGTGACTCCTACCGCCGACCGACAACCGGCCGACGCGTATCGATTCAAAACTATTACATCAAAAATATCCTGCTACCGGTTACAGTAACATCGAAACATTTAAATACATCAATGGAATTTATTAATTCAGGTATTGAAGTTTTAACAACGCCACTCATCGCGGTCGCCTCCACATCTCCGTGCGTTCGTCCCTACCATATTCATTAAAATAATTTCTGCACTTCATTTTTGCATCGGCAGTGTTAAAACTCCAACCCCGCGCCCCGCCCCCGCCGCGCCGCGGGCGGGGGCGGGGCGCCAGGGAGCGCGGTATAAATGCCCAAAATGCTAACGAGACATCGAAATGCTACAAGAATGTCGAGAGTAACGTCTCCCCGTAAATGTCACATTCATCGAGCAGTAAACTTCTGCGCTAGCGGCGCGCGAGCCGCCGCCGCGCCACCGCGCCGCCGCCGCCGGCTCGGGTACTTCGATAGATTTAAAACTCTATCGTTACTTCTCAGTTACAATAAACTAAAACGTGGAACTTTAACCGAAAGCAGCGCAGCGCTCAAGCGCGCGCGGCCGCCCGCCGCCCTCGCATACAACTAATCAACAAACTTTATTTGCATCAAATGTACACCGAAGAAACTTTATACACAACTAGAAGCGACAATTATAATTTAATTAGCCTAAACTTATTATCATTCGGTTAATCGATTATGCATTCGACGATTACACGAAGACGATTTTATAAATAAAATATAATTCCCGGCGCCGCGCGCGCGCCCGCCGCCCGACCGGCCTCCGCCACGGGTGCCCCGCGCGCTCGCCGCCCGGCCGGCCTCCGCCACGACTGCCCGCTAATATGTTTAGCGTCGCTTCTTAAAAATATTACTCGAAACGGTTTCGCCGTTACTTCATTTTTAGTTCCGTTTTTATAGGGATTATAAAAAATAACATATATTTCATACATTACCCGAAAATAGGAGCGCGCGGCGGCCCGCGCCTCGCCCCCCTCGGAACCGGCCGGCCCGCGGGCGGGGGCCACGGCCCGGCGCCGAGGATTCCCATTCTCGTGGTCCTAACGATCACCGACAAACAAGAAACCGCGCGCCGCAGCCGGGCGGCCGGGGCTCAATATACAGTAGAGACGCGAGGCCGGTACATCGGAAATTCGATCCACATGTGGTATACCGAGGTGGAACTCCCTGCGACCCCCTACCCTATACGATAACGTTTCACACGATCATAGAAAGTACGTAGATACTACGATAACACACAATGTCCAGCTCGCCCGCCGAGGGGAGCTCGTTCGAGACGGACGCTGGCCGTCCTCACACAATTTATTCAGTCAGATCTACGATATATCACTCCCGACCGCACCGAACGCCCTCCTCCCGCGGACGTTGTGACAGACCTAGACGCCGAGCGCCCCTCCTCCCTCGCGTTAATAACATTTCACCATGAAAAGACACTACGATTAATTTTTTAAACATAAATAACGTTATATGTACAGTTCTTACCCGATCTTTATAATAGAAACTTAGAACCGAAATGGAAATCTATAAATTCTATTTCTATTTCGAGGCTCGGGGATTTCGACGACGCTACCGAAAACGTTCGATACCCTCCTGAGGTGGATGTGATGATCACGATATACAAATATAAAAACTCAGGCCTAATCTCGGGGTCTCGGAGGACAAGAATTAATTCTAAGACTACACATTATACTGTTACTTTACATGAAAAATATTTATAATTCCCTTTGTTAAAGACGTTCTGCGCTCGAGCCGGAACCGCCGGACGCTCCGCGGCCGCCTCGTACTCGCGGATATTCCTAGAGTTATTTGGCAATACGAATATTCACAACGATTCCGATACAATTTTATAACAATTGCACCTGAGCTCGTTTTCGCAACGATTTCATATTCATGAAAATATAAACGGCTTATTAAACAATGTTAAGCAAAATGTTTTCGCTAACGGGAATTTCCTTCTTAAAGTACGCTACACAGTGTACGCAACATCGAAACGAAAGTTGCTGCGGCCGCAGCGGCCCGCCCGCGCCGCGCCGCTCCCGCCCCGCGCGGCCGGTCGCGCGACTTCGACGTCGCGAACGTTTATTATTAATAGACAAAAATATTTTACACAGACGCAATAAGTTGCTAAATGATTTAACGAAGTAATTCGTCAAAAGTATAAATCATAATTGATTAAATTATACATCGACGTGACTGCCGCAGCGGGGGGGGGGGCGGTGCTCAGGAGGCGTACATGCGCTTGATGTCCTCCTTGTAGCGCTCCTGGATGTCCTTGCGCTTGATTTTGAAGGCGGCCGTGACCAGCCCCATGTCTGGCGACCACACCTCCGTGCACAGCTTCACCGCCGCCGGCACCTCGAACCGCTCCAGCCCGCCTGACACGCAAACGGGTTTACAGTTACTAATTGTTTCACGCCGATAAGTTTATTTCAGGTTTCTAAATAGCAAATACATATAAATTCAATCCAATTCGTTATTCTCTTCGCTACACTGACCACCACCATCACCGCCCTCACACTCTCCCTTAAGGCTATTTTCGTCTGTCTTGTATGCTGGAGAAATGTATCGTCAGATACACCCACAAGCGAGGCGACCGTCTAGTGATGACCCGCGGTGGCGCAGCAGTTACGATACAGGCCGGTAGATACGTAGAATATTCCGGGTTCCATTCCCGGTCAAGAAGACGTTTCAATGACGAATTTAGATTTGTGTTTTGGGTTTAGATGTCTGTGTACTTTTCTCTGTACGTATCCATGGCACCCACGATCCAGGTTAAACCTACTGTGGGGCTCTAAGTGTAGAAAGCATTTATTTAAAATGTATTTATTTAAATAAAGAAAAAAAGCTGTTTTTATGTTGTAGGGGTGGCGGTGAGTCGTCGCGTTCTGGTTTGGTAGGTGCGGTGAGGCGATGGAGGTGGTTTGGTAGATACGGGGCACCCACATTTCCTGGCGTGGTCGGCCAGCTCGCGCAGCACGGCCTGCTCCACGGCGGGCAGGCGGCACAGGCGCTCGTGGTCGGCGGGCGGCACGCCGGCGCGCGCGGCCAGCTCGGCCAGGCGGGTCGCATTGGGCACCACGAGCGCCACGGTGAAGTTGCGCGAGCTGTCGCCGTACACGCAGATGTTCTCCACGATGGGGCACGTCTTGAGCTCCGCCTCCACCTTGCCCAGCGACACGTACTCGCCCGCCTGCAGCTTCACCAGGTCCTTCTTGCGGTCTGCGCCACCGGAAACGATATGTATTACGTTTACGTGCTATACCCTAAATATAATTCAATTAATATATTCTCTATATGAAAAAAAAACAATAAATAAATCTTGCTATA
>DWKL01005269.1:0-10027 GCA_018249415.1 Phareas burnsi
GTGTTTATGAGTGGGTATTTCTTTGCTTTCCACTGTACCGAAAAAAGTAACTATCACCATGCATGTGTCAAAAGAATGACATTTATTCGTCGGATTTGTATGTTTTTGGTTTCATTACATTGCTTTGCGTGTACTTGAATTTTAAAAACATTGGGATTTTAATATAAAATATATATGATGCCTTCTAAACAGAGAAAAATCGCTATGATGGGATACCGATCAGTTGGTAACGTAAATTTTCCATGAAACACTTATGCGTCTCATTTATTGTTGTGACGTTTTATAATTATGTGATGTATTTGCAGGTAAATCGTCTCTAATCATACAGTTCGTCGAGGGACAATTCGTCGATTCATACGATCCTACAATTGAAAACAGTAAGAATAAGTTATTTTTAATATGGTGTTACATTTTGCTTAACCTAAGGTGTTGTAATCAGTCAATTATTAGTAAAAAAAAAACTATTAAAGTAAAAATTAAATCACTGACTTTACTAGAATTTGGTGAGGTTTATGAAATAGTTCGCTTGATATTTATGAGCAATATTGTTCTATTTATCTGTTTGGGTACATAGTAATAACTCATTTATTAATGATATACACCTTTGTTTCAGCTTTTACCAAGTTTATACGGCTCAATTCAACTGAATATGAAGTAAAATTGGTGGACACTGCAGGTCAAGATGAATACAGCATATTTCCTCTGCAGTACAGTATGGATTTCCATGGCTATGTTCTGGTGTACTCAATCACTTCCAGCAAGAGCTTTCAAATAGTACAAATTATATATGACAAGTTATTGGATATGGTGGGAAAAATACAGTAAGTATAATATATACTATAAACACGATGAACATGATAAACTATAAATGTTAAGTGTACAGAAATAATTAATAAATAATTAAATGGTATTGTTTGACATTGACATTTAAGCATGACCAAATAATCTGTAAATATCCATAATACTATAATTTATTTTATTCCTTTTGACCAGTTAATGTATATATAACATAAGTTTAGTTTTGGATGTACTGTATCAGTTATCTATGTATCATTCAAATAAGCTCTTAATTATATTTAGTATAGAAATTTAAAAACCTATATTTAAATCTAATTTATTTGTGCTAATGTGGGATATACTTGTACCTGTTTTTGGCAGAACCAATTTCAAAATTTAATGGCATGTCAAAAATGTTATTTTTTATTTCAAAAATATTTAGTATTCGAAAATGCATTTGACATGTCCTTAGCGTCGTTTTTGAAATGGTAACCTATGAACTCATGCAAATCAGGAGGTATATTTTTGAAATAAGTGGTTTTAAACATATAGCCAATCTTAGATCAAAAATATATAGACAATGCCTTTCAAACAAAATATAGTGCCAATTTGCATAAATATATTACTATAGAATCATGCAGACATATATAAGCCACCTTTTTTTATTGCATAGAAGTAACAAATGCACATGGAGTCCACCGGATGGAAAGTGGTTATTGGTTATTGACCACGTATGCAGTCAATCCCAAATAGGAGTCTTAGAAGGCCACAGACGTGTTGTTACGCTTGAGAATTAAGTTAAAACGCAAAATGTCTTTACCTTGTCACATTTTCCAAACCAGAACAATTTAACAGTGTGGTTATAGGGTAGAAATAGACAAACCTCATTTTTTTACCAACTTTATTTACTAAGAAAATTTTGTACAAAACAGAAGTTTGAATGACGTTTTTTTTATATTTGAATAATAATAAATCAGTATGTAGACCACCTGATGTTAAGTGGTCACTTAAATACGATTAGAGTCTTGTCTAAAGTTGTACATTGATGCGTTACTACTCCTGAGAATTATGATGGTCTCCCTCCAACTGAAACTCAAGAATTGCTTCACAGCAGATAATGGGGGGCAACAGTGGTAGTTCCCCGAACAAACTATAGTTCTACCACCTAACAAAATTACCTCGTGTTATATAATGTTAAGGTTATTGATATTAAAGGAAATTTTTTTTATTGGGTAACAGAAAATCTATCAAGTCATGATGGCAATTTGCACTTTCAGTTTTTAATAATAGTTCATGAATTTATGTTTGGTATAAGCGGGTAACGAAATTTTTACTATTGTGATTTAATCTATGTATAATAAACAGATGTCATCTAAAAGAATTCAATGAGCCAATGTTACATTTTACTGTTTAGCAAGATACAAAAATATTTCTTTGAACATCCTTTATTAATATTACAGTGTACCTATTGTATTAGTTGGAAATAAAACTGATCTTCACTTGGAAAGAAAGATAACTACTGAAGAGGGCAAAAGGCTTGCGGATAAATGGAAAGCTGCTTTTGTGGAAACCAGTGCAAAAAGAAATGAGGTAAAGTTTGTTTTTGCATAATACAATAAGTATAAAATTTGTCTATAATTTTATGGTAGAATTCTATGCGATTACACTGCAATGGAACTTTTGGTAGCTATGATGATTGCATTTTCCTCGCTTACACATATATGATTGTGATGTGCGCATACTTCATTGGCTTCAGGCAACTGGCCTATCCTAATTATCACTTATTGATGGACAAAGTTTAATGTGGACTGCATGTTTCTTTCAATTACGATATGTAAAAAGTCAGGAACTCGACTTGTGTTCTCTATATATGTAAGTCTGACTCGCAGAGATTTCCAGTTTCGATCCAGAGTCAAGCAGATATGTAAAGCCGCATACAGACTGAGTGAGTACCCTCGCGAGGCTGTCCTGGCTGCAAATCGCACGATGATTGACCACGTATGTAAGACTATCAGAAAGTCTCAATCGTAAGCTGTCGGAACCTGTCAATTTAACATGAGACGTCGATATTAGACCGTGCGTGCGAATCAGCGTCACTTTTGCGAGTTTTTATTAATTCTTTGACATATGTAGAAAAAATGTTTTGGATTAACAGTTATTACTACAGGCCTCAATTTGTATTTCGCTATGCATCTTCCTACAACCTATATTGACCTACCTATATTTGTGTATTCTGGACATTGGGAGTCACAAAGAAGTGCCTAATTACCATATATTTCAATAAGTTTAAGACACAATCCAAGAGCACTTTTGAATTCGACAAAAATCGGTTCAGTTAAACAGTTCTGCTATGAAATTTGAGGGATCTTTTTAGAACTATCATCGCACGTTTATCGTAGTGCTTTTTGCGTTTGTCTCGTGCGAGAAGCGTACTCACAGAATTAAATATGCATTTTATGCTCTGTGCGCGTATTAACGGATTGAGTATTTGATTTAATTGACTGCTTACTCAGTCGGTACACAGTATATGGCTATGTATGTGACAAAGAGAAATCTAATGTTTAAGGTAATAAAAAAATATAATATTTTAATTTTTATATTTCAGTCCGTGACGGATATGTTTCACGCGATGTTGTCGGAGATAGAAAGATCAGATGGTCATATACCAGAGAAGAATGGCTGTGTTGTTTCGTAATATTGCAAACTGTGACGAACAAGACGGACAGAGTGCTTTTTACTTAAGATAAAGTGAATTAACTATAATGTTTGTTCATGCACAGTTATTATATTAGCAATATTGATGTGTGTTTTGACATAACGTGGATATGTTATACAAATTTATTGGGCTGTATGCTTTAGTAAATAATACAAAGTATCGAGAAGCCACCAGAATGTAGGTATTTATATTGTGATGTGTGCATTCTCATAAACATTTGTAAAGGTACTCTTCTTGATACAATGTAATATTTAAAATTTAATATTATGATATGCATGACCTTAGCCAATCAACATACATTTTAATTAGTAAATCTTTCTTATTCAGGACGTTGTGCAATAAAACATATTGAAGCGCTTCTATTAGTAGTACATAGAATAACTAGTTTACAAAATCATAATTATTTTAAACAGGTGTTCTAGAACTCAGCTAGAAACTGGAAAGGTTAAAGAAACTTTTTTTTTAAATTTTGTTTTGATATCTGGATTATTTGGGAAAATAAAATAAAATTTAGCATCACACAATTTAAAACGCTGGATTCACTTGGATGAAAACTTTAATGCAGGTAGCGTGGTTTTCCAATATATTCAAAATACCTGCAACTTGAAAAATATCAAGATTTTTCCAAAAAAATATGATGAAACAAAATTTTAGTAGATTAATTATCCTACAAGCTATATGAGATATCAATTAATTATCTCTCATGTTATATTTAGGTAATCATATAATATAGAAAAATATGTGCCGGACACACACAGTGCGAACACGTCCCTAAACATGCCTGAATTTAATAATTTGTGAGTAAAATTATGTTGGTTGGTATGTACGTTCAAGTAGAGATTAGGTTTAGCAATTTGTATAAAGGTTCTACATGCTGATATGAATGCGCTAATGCTCGTACATATAATATAAATTGCATCTGACAAGTGGAAAAAACGTCAACCAAATTTTCCCATGAAATTATAAAAAATAGACTGTAAAAGAATAATAAAAAAAAAATACAATAAAACTAGGATTTCGAAATCGGCATCAGCAAATATCATTATCATTATAAAATATAGTAGACATTTCCCGTCGTTCGGAGAAATGACCAAAATTATAATCATGGGATATCACGCAGCCGTGGGACATTTCAAGTCATATTTTTTTAAAGTACAGGTAATATTACAAATATAGACATGAGCAGTGATCTTCTTCTTTTGAGGTCCGGGTTCGAATAAAAAGTTGAAGTGAAAAGTCAGTCCTGATAATATTGTGCCTATATAAAAATCTGGTCAGGTGTGGCCTCGTTTATCGGATGGCATTATATTTTTATCACCATCACAGGATTCACACCACGAAGATAGTGGGATTAGATCCTAAAGATGCAAAGCAAGATCTTGAGAATAAGATGCCTAAACTATAATATTCTTCGGTGTCAGAGTGCAAAGATTAAGATGGTGATCGCAAATAGTGTTATCACATCAGTAGGTACATTAATCATCGCGAGTTGTTAATTGGCTGCATTTTTTAAGATAAGTTATTTTTAAGCGTTCATTCTGAAGTCTATCCCAAATTGATGTTGATATTTATGTATCAGCATAGTGAATTTAAATTACTACTTATTAGTGAGAATTTTAATACTGAACAAACGAAAAGTGCTTTAGATTTTAAATATTTTGCATCGTGCCGTTGTTGCTCATATTACATCAATCATTAGCTGTGCTTTGTTGTAAGTGAACTAGCAGAGGTTATTGTAAAGTAAGTGATGCCAATAATAATCGTTATGATAAATTTATTACAATAGAAGAATGTTTTTATCACGGCAAAAAAAAAAAAACTTATATGCCTTGAACGTGTTGTTAAGGGCCGTATACACGCAGGCATACGCATAATATTAATATAAAATATATAATGACATGTATTAAACGACATAACTATATCGTAACAAATACGCGCAATCAAAGATTAGTATAGAAAATATCAACGTCTTTCTATAATTTATATTAATATGTACAATAGCTTAGTGTATATTCACAATTACTATTTTAAATGTTTAAGAAAAATCATTATATTTATAAAGAAGTTGCATTTAATAATATGTAATGTGTGAAATGATTATTAATCCGAGTGTTACTGTATGATACTTGTAACATTAATTTGTAAATATGATTTTGCGGGCAGTGAGTATAGCACTATAAGTGTACAAGTACCAACATTCAAACGTGAGACAAAGTACCTTTGTTTTGTTCACAGTACATTTCACAAATAGGTTTGAGATTTTAGCAAATACCGTCATACATCTCATGTAGTGAAATAGGAAAAAGTACTATTATTTAATTTTGTAAGTAAATCATTTTATTGTTATATGTAAGAAGTTGTACATAGTTTACTACCCAAAAGTATTTTTCGGTCCTGTTATAACATTCTGTTTCTTTTTCCACTTTGTGTATTCTTGGTTAATTTAAATTACTTGAAAATTTAACAAACTAAATTTTCAATTAATGCCCCATATCTATGAATATCATGAACGATCGTTTCGCACTGTTCCGATTTTGTTTTAATACATAATTATAAAAATTAGATCATTAGCTGGCTAGTAGCATCATACGGTCATGCATGTACGGTCAACTCTAGATAATAGTATGAAATAATTAATATCAACTATATAATTTTTTTGTGCATTTATGAAAAATGCTATGTTACATTAATTCATTATATGAATATTCTGCATAAATAATACTCCTTAGTTAATAAATAATGATATACATTGTTTTGCCGATTACAAGTAATGCAACAAATAAAGTTTATATTGAAAATTTTAAGTGGAAAAATAAACAGATTACACAATTACCTAGAAACAGTTATAAAAAGTGAATAAAGTGTATTTACTATTTCTTTACCAGTTTTGTCTTGTAATTATGTAAATAATACTCTACATATTTGTGGATTGTTATTTTATAGTTTCTTTAGAAAAATGTGAACCTATAATACGTAAAAATCACTGTTCAAATTATAATTTTTTATTTACTTGCATATATAGATTTGCATTATAAATGTTCCATATATTATGTACTATAATTCGTTTTAAACGTTATGACTTCTTTGAAATTCGAATGGCGCAATGCAGAGTTGCGCGCCGAGTTAAATTATATGTACTGTGTAGCAAAAAGCTACGATTGCCTGAGCTATCAGCTAACTTCGCGATAGGTGTACCTAGTTGGCGGCCGATTTTTATTGCTTTCTACTTATGTGGTTTCATATATATAAGTATTTAAATGGAATATAAAAGTTAATAGTGCAATAAGTACTATCTGTAATGGCTTATATTCTATTCGAAATATTTAAATCGAAATTTGGGATGGGATGTAATTACTAAAATAATTCTGTAGTTGGTATTTTTGCTACAGCGAGTACTTGTATATGTTATGAATACTATGTAGATATGTCATTGTAATTATATTCACTCCATAAATCTTTACACCAAATTGACAGTTGCTTATGTCAAAATAGCTATGTCTAATGTTTCTGTGGAAATTTACATTAGAGACTGTTAATTTAGTGTCAAAAATTTGTGGACAAACTTTAATTGTAAATGTACTGCTCCTTATTACATTCACTTGTCGCAGCTTACGGTGTATGTTAGCCTTAGATAACGGGTATCTTTACGTATTTAGTTTATTAAATGTGAGGATTGCCAATGTCATTTGTTCATGGTACTTTGAAAGTGGTTACATGTGCGTTTCGAGTCTCATCTTATCAATATATGTATCAATCGCAATATTTAATACATATAAATATAACTGTTAGTCTGCGATTAAAAAAACTGGTTTAATTTGTGAATCAGAGCGTTTTAAAGTTTTTTTACAGCCCTTTTTTGTCTAATATTGGAAACGGCTGAAAGCATTTTGACGGCACTTTATTTCATTTCCTGGGGTACGAGGCTAAAATTTAAGTGACACCGACGGAACCACGATGGAAAGCTCATAACAAAATAAAGTTTAATGGTGGAAAGATCCGCATATATACAAATATTTCGCTAAATATCCACCAAGGCTACGTCACGATAAATACCTAAGATAAAAGATAAAATTTCCATGCGAGCGAAGCCAGTACCAAAACTGATTTTGTTTAATAAATTATTATTTATCAAATACAATGTTCGTCACTTCCACATCTAACACTGGTTTTTCGTAAATTGTTATAGGTTTACGTGTACATGTAATTCCACACGGAGATAGGCCAGATTATAATGAACTCAGTAGCGTGTATTAGAAACAGTGGCATAATTAATCTGTTTTAATTGCGCTGCTATTATCCGGAGTGACATTCTACACATATAGCTCAGTTTAACAATCCTTACAGTTGGGCAATGAATGTACTTGCGTAGAACATAAGGGCTCTTGTGGGATAGCGGGGACCGCGAAAGAAACTAAGAGTTGATGATATGGAGAGTCAAAGTCCAGCGGGAGTGGAATTTTTATCAGGTGTATATATTTCTTTGTGACATTTTTTTTTTACTTTTGTTTTTTATTGCCAATTTTGCGACAAACCATGTATATCTGCGGATGATCTGTGGTATCGCTCGACATCAAAGCGTATGGATTGTAAAATTGTTGTTCTAGCATCCCTAGTTATAATTCATCTATGGACATCGATATTTCAACCCTAATTTACAATAAGTACTCAATTACTTTGTGGGCGACGGCCTATAGATATGATAATAGTTAATTATTTTTTTCTTGACGTTTCATTTGTGATTTTTATTGTATATTGACAGTCCATATTCACTATAGTTATTACTAACTGATTACACGTGACACGTTGTTTTTCTGTAAATAATCACTTTCCTACTTATATAAATATTGTCGTATTTAGTGCAGATAATGCAGTAGACTGTGATCTTGTTGAGTTCATTGCATATTTCTTTGATGAACATATCCGTTTTGTAGTCATTTTATCTTGATTCGTTTAGCTGTTATTTTCTACAGCGTGGGCGTAACTTGTGTTTGCTTTGGCGATATTTTTTGTGAGACATACTCCTTCTGATGAACTCGATTGAGGATTCCCGCTAATGAATGTTCTACACATCCTGCAAACACAAACATTTTAGTAGTTACGGCCTCTTCCAGTTTTATTATATAATTTAAATATTAAAATCAAATAGATAACACTGAAATTCAAAAGGGTGTTTGTGTGAGTCTTAATCTTAATGGGTTATGTTATGTCTAAAAATATTAGGTTTCTGTAGTGTTAGAATATTTTGCGCCCAGTTTGTAAACTCGATACTATGTCCATTTATGTCTTATTTATGTTAGCTTTTAAGGTGTGCAGTTTTATAATCTCGGCAAAAATTGTATAGAATTATTTTTTGTATATATCTAAATTATTGCAAATAAAAATAAACAAACACCAAACACTTAATCAGGTATTTTATTTACGATCTAAATTAAATAAACCGTTATAATTATTTAAGTTACTTAGCTATAAACGCAGTTGTATGAATACCATGAACACCGTAAAGGGCAGCACGGGTATGGCCATGGTGTCACCAACGAAACAAAGTTCAATTATTGTATTTTATGGGTATGTTTGTATTATTTTTTTATGTGCTGCCGGCTACAGATAAAACTAATCGTGCTTTGTGATGGTAATTAGGAGGCAAAGAGTTCTATAAAAAAATAATTGCAAAATGGGGATATTGTCTAGCAGCTACGTAAAAGGAACTCAGTGAATATTAAGAAACATAAAACCTTTACTTAAAACGTAACATTACGATATTATTGTAAATCTTTAACTTTTTATCCAAATAACTAGTTATGGTGGAGGCAAATAAATGAAGTTATGTCTCGTCCCTTGCATTGTAAAACGGTAATTATAGGAAAGAACCTGTTTCTGAACTAAATTTAACGTCAATACCGCTGTCACTTTGACATGAATTTGTTGTCAACAACAAGTTTTATTGTGAAGATGGCGACCACCGGAGTTGGTTTTCGATGGTTAGATATATTGGAAAAAGAATTTGATAAAGCATGTGTGGAATTGGACACTTCTATATGTAAGTACTACTTTATTTTCATTTGATAGACGCGGGATCGCAATTAAACGTTCTTGTCTTTGACAGATGTTATACCACATTAGCCTACGATAAAAAAAAATGTTTTTCTCTAGTTATTCCATATTTACGACCATTTTTATTATTATTTGTCTCTTGATTTTTATGTTAATCGATATACACTTGTGTATTTTTCCTTTGTATGACTTCGTAAAGTGTTTGTAAGTTAATGTTCTTCATGTGGTTAAATGAATATTTTTGTTGATTTCAGCGGATTTAGACACAGAGGATGGTGTGTTGACGTTCGGTGCCCGTCAGAAGATCGCTACGCTAAGCTCTTGCTTTGCTCAGCTCACTCACAAAGCACTTACTATATTTCAGCATAGTGCTAAGTTAGAGGTAGGTGCTACATTACAGTTACATAAATATAAAATCGGTAAGTTAAATGAGGATCTAGATTATTATTATCAAACAACAAAATTATCCAATAAGAAATTAAT
>DWKL01005270.1:0-10027 GCA_018249415.1 Phareas burnsi
CTCCGATAAGGTTTAACGACTGCTATCCAATGATAACAACCAGGACCGACGGCTTCACGTGCCCTCCGAAGCACGGAAGCGCTTAAAATTCAACTACTAACGGTCACCCATCCATCTTTCGACCGCGCCCGACGTTACTTAATTTCGTTGATTGGTTACGATCTTACTTAAGCCGCGGGGCTATGCTGCCTCCATATATATTTATCTTATTTAGTTTAGATTATGAGTATGACTTGCAAGTTTTTTATTCCACAGCGGTAATTAAACGGTTCGAATGGCCTAATTATGACAATGACTGAACCGATTTTAATAAAACTTTTATCCAAAGACAGGAGAATTTACAGGAAGTGACGTGGACTTTTATCGCGAAAATATTTACCTTGATAAATGACAAGGAATAATTAGGTATTTCCGAATAAATATGGATACGATTTTCAATGTTAATGTGTTAATATTCCAGGTACTGCCCAGCTAAATACTACCCCTTTGACCCGAAGAATCTCGACAAATACGTGGTTGGGGATGATTACTTGCCTACATGGGAGGTGCCATCCCTTGCCCATCCGTACACAGCACTAGGCTTCAGCATGAAGGAAGCGTTCGACACGTATGCCAGATCAAAGGTACCTGAAAACAAAAACGAACCTCCAAGAACTTATTAATTAAGAATTAAGTCGCATATGCATAATGTATATATTCCGCCACACAGTACTGGTTTTTGTCACCATTCATTCACTGTTCAGGCTATATTGCTCTGGAACAAACTACAAGACGTTGTTAGGTAAGCCGCCAGCTATATGCTATCAAAAACAAGTAAGTGAGCTGTTTATCAAAGAATCTTTCGTATAATAGTCAGTTCGTCTCTAAATATATTTTATCTTACACACACACCCACACACCCACACGCCCCCACGCGCACACACACGCACACGCACGCACGCACGCACGCACGCCCGCCCGCCGGCCCGCCCGCCAGCCCGCCCGCCCGCACGCACGCACGCACGCACGCACTCACGCACGCACGCACGCACGCACGGACGCACGGACGCACGGACGCACGGGCGCACGGGCGCACGGGCGCACGGGCGCACGGGCGACACGCACACGCACACGCACACGCACACACACACACACACACACACACACACACAATGACGTCAGATACCGTCACATAACGTCAGATGAGCTGCGAGCTCGTTTGCTAGTCAGAAGTTTCGCTGACCATTTGACCCATTGATAATTTGTGATTAGTCTAATAATAAAAGGTGCGCGAAGTGCGCGGTGCCTCACGGCTTGCGTAGATCGTAACGGATCAACCAAGTTAAGCAACGTCGGACGCGGCCGGGAGTTGGATGGGTGACCGCTAGTAGCTAAATTTCGTGCGCGCTCCCGTGCTTCGGAGGGAACGTAAAGCCGTAGGTCCCGGTTGTTATCATTGGATAGCAGTCGTTAAACCTTATCGGAAGCCTTGCTGGCGGTTTGAAAACATTCGACACGGATTGGCCACTAATCCGTATCTCCACCGATCCGCACTGGAGCAACGTGGTAGAGTATGCTTTAGGCCTTCCCCAGTTGTGGATAGAGACCCGTGCCTAGCAGTGGGATATAACAAGAGTTGGAGCCAATAAAATGTACATTGCTTATACATATTATATATCAGAGGTAACATTAAAAATTACTGGTCATTGGCGAAACTAAGGGTGTGCCTCGGTAATCCAAGCCCAACCAATAATGATCTGGTTCCTACCACGTTGGGAAAACAAGTAGCCCTTGGCAAGAGTAATAAGGCCTTACTATCTATTTATTATATTTCAAGAGTAGCAAAACGTATGCAGGGCATCTAATGTTGTGTGGTCACTGCTGCATGCAGCACTACTTATGAATGTGACGGTGGTACTTCCCGGACCAACTAACTATAGTTCGTGGTTTATAGGTGGTAGAAAAAATCCTGGAAATTAATTAATTTACTGCGAAGGTCTCTGGTAGTCAATTGCCCGAGACGTTAGTTGTAAATCGGATACTTGAAAAATTTCGACTAACCCCAGAGAAAAATCCTACTTATATCAATACCACAAAGCTAATTCTAATAGTTCTTTCACTACCAGTAAGCTATGCCGTCCAAAATGGATACACACACATAGCTGCATAATATTTGTACGGTTGTGGTACAAATATTGTTTGCATGTATATTTCTAGGTAGGTTGTGGAGCTGGATGGGTGACCGCTAGAGTCTGAACAGTAGTGGGGATAAACCGGTTACCACCTGCTATAAATCCAATGGATTGCAGCCAGCAAATTTTAAAATAAGGGTAACCGCAGTCCTTTCATGTGGGGAGGGATCGGTGGCAACCTGCCACATATGAAAAGGGTGGCAGCCAGAAAATTTCAAAGCAAGAGTAACCGCAGACCCTTTCATTATAGTAATTTCTTCGTTGCAGGGTAAGAACACAACAAGAATGTGGGAGGAGGTACAGAAAGCGATTAGCGAGGTGTTTATTAAAAAAGAAAACCATATAATAGAGGCGGTGAGTCCCTATTTGCATATTGTCGCATTGGTAAAAGGTCATGGGACCCACGGGGGTCAGTCAACGGCCAGTGACATGGGTGCGGTGTACGGAATATTTTTTTACTACGACCTTTCCGCGGTATGTCGTCGCAATTCTCATGATAATCAGTCAAACACATGTTAATTAAATAACAGCTGAGGATTAAGGGGTCAACTACCCTCGGACCCTCAGTATTTACCGCGTTTTCAGATAAGCCTATTAGGGTTTTGAGTTTTTGAATTACATCAGAATAAAGAAATGCATTAATACTAATAAATTAAATTCAAGTATTTATAAATACCGCTTCCTACACAATAGAATTCTGTGTTAGGGATACTAACACACAAAGACGAGTACATAAACACCCAGACCCAGAACAAAAATCTAAATTCATAATTTAGATATTCCCAGCTGGGAATCGATCCCAGGACCCTCTGCTCGGATCGTTTATCTGTTATTTAGAACTAACTACCATTTGAAATTCATACTTTAAGATCGTATACTTAATTGTTTAAGTCTAAAGCAAACTTTTATTGATCTTTACTTCCCACATTGGGTTTAATTCCTAGAATGAACCTCCGATTCTTTTAAAACAAGTACGCATTACAAATTATTTATCGCTTGTTTTAAAAATGAAGGAAAATATAGTGAAGAAACCTATCACGTGAGTGGTGTCTAGGAGATCTCCAAGTTTTTGTTTTGTATGTGTGTAGCAAAATAGTGTAGCAAACGGACGTGTTGGCCACCTGATGTTAACGCTTTGACTGCGGCAAACGCACCTGTCGTGTTTTACTGTCCGCGCCACCCGTGCGGCTCGCACGCGTACGGTGCATGCCGCCATACTAAAACATGCGTGTTGTGTTGCGCGCCGCACGGGTGGATTTCGAATGTTAGCCGCCGCAGTCAAACTGATCACTGCAGCCTATGGACACCCACATTTAACCTCAAGCAAAACTGAAGTTCTGTATGAGGTCGCACATAGATACGTTACTACTCTTGAAGACTAATGCTCGTATTTATAAAAGTAAAAGTGTATACTTAAGTAAAAATCACTACTTAAGGAACCATTTTTATTTTATACTTCAGTAAACGCTTGAAGTTAGTGGTGTCAAAAATTGAATCCCCACCCAAGCAATCAATCAAATCAAATCAAATCAATGACGACTTTATCAACAAAGTACAAAGCAACAAGTAATTACTTCTTTATAAATACGGGCATAAGATGGTCGCACCGCTGTAAAGGTACCGGACATCCACACCTCTCCAACCGTAACAAGAACACGGATTGTGAGCGGCGGACTCCGTGGAGCCTGGACGAAGAGTTCTAACAGCTCCTATATAACATAAACACCACTGCTTAACTGACTAGCCCAACTTTTTGTTAAGCTTAAAGGTTACCCATCAGCAGACAACTTCTTCGAGATGATGCGCTTCGACCTGGTGGTGGATGAGGACTTGAAGGTGTACCTATTAGAAGCCAACATGTCCCCGAACCTCAGCTCAGCCCACTTCGCGCCAAACCAGTTGCTGTATGAACAAGTGTTATACAATTTGTTTGCGCTGACTGGCGTAGCAAACCACATAGGAACTAAGGGGTAAGAACGGGGTAAGGAACTTTGATCAGGAACCTGTGGAAAGCGGGACATTTAAAACTGATTTTACTGAACGAGTTAATGTTTTTTTTATGTTTGAAAAGTTTTAACGAGCATTTTTTATAACTAAACCTAACGATAAGGTTAACTGGCGACCTGATGGGAAGTGGTCATCTTCCATTAGGTGGCCGTTGGATATTTGCAACACCAGAGTAGGCGCCAATGCATCGCCAGCTTTAAAGGGAAACTCTTTTTGCACCTTTCTTGAAGAACCTCAATTCATAGCGTACCGGGAATACCGCAGGAGGAAATTCGTTCCACATATTGCAAGTACGCGCAAAAAAGAAGCGTATTGTCCACTCGATGCTAAGTGGTCAATACAGCCCATGGACACCCACATCCAATCTTAAACAGACCGATGTCCTATCTGATGTTGTGCATAGATACGTCACTACTCCTGAGGACTAAGATGGTCGCCTCACTGTAAGTGTGCCCGGCAACCGCACCTCTCCAACCGAAACAAAAGCTGTTTCACGGCGGATTACGAGTGGCGGTGGTATAGTTCTAGCACCTGTAGTTAAGATCAAAAGGTATAGTAACTGTCCTATGCAAGTTGTCACACTTTTCTGAGTCTTCAGGATGCATAATTGACTGTTTCTTTTCTATAGGTGACATAAATCTGAATCTTTCTCTGTTAATTAGTTAATTGTAAAAAAGGTTATTGCTATTAATCAACTCGCTCTTGCTGGCTACTCCAAAACACTCTAAAGTAGCTTCAATATTACTTAGATACAAACTCCCGAGCCAGCTTCTCTGTCTCGGACGTTATTTGAGACAAAGATCTCAGAAGCGGATGGTGCACGATTCGAAATAGTGCAGTTATTGCTTCCTAGCCTCGCGGCTCTGTTTACGATTCAAACGTTCTCGCCAAAAATATTTATTTCACCATCCACCAAACGACCTGCAACCACACTGCGGCAGTATATAAGCTGAATAAAATGTTTTTTAAACAAATACCGTCGCTAGTGTAGCGTCTATTTGAATTATTGGAAGATGTTTGATAGTAGTAGAACTATAGTTACAAGCAGTAATAGTGGTTAAGATTCCGCCCTCTCACACTGGGGGTCCGGAGTTCGAATCCCGCATGCACTTCTGATTTTTCGAAGTTATGTGCGTATTACAAATTAATTATTACTTGCTTTAACAGTGAAGGAAAACACCGTGAGGGAACCTACACAACTGAGTGTTCTTTGTAAAGTTCTCAAATGTGTGTGAAGTCTACCAATCCGCACTTGTGTGGGTTTCCAATTTTAAGGAGAAATTCTTTTCACTAATAAAGAAAACAACGCTTTCTACACTTACCTATTGTCCCACACAAGTTACCGTGGGTGCCATGAACATACACAAATACCCGGACCCAGAACATATATGTAAACTCATCATTCATCGGCCTTAAACCAGAATCTTATTGGTCGCGGGACGGGGGTCATGAAGTATCTACAATTTAGTTTCACGGAACTTATATTTATATATTTAGCAATCTCATTTCTCTTTCAGAGACGCTGCCCAGAACATGATATCAGCCCAAAAAAACGTAGCAGTTTGGAGCGACGAATGTAGAACGACTTGCCAAGATAACTGCGAGGCCTCCGCCGTATGCGGCCTTTGCAAGCCTTGCCTCGGTGCCAGGATGAAGAGAAACTTCTTAAACGCCCACAGAGAGTTCTTGCACAGAGGAGATTTTAGAAGACTATTCCCACCTGCTATGGTTAGTGTCTATCATATTTTGACGCCTTTTCACTCATTTGTAAACTCAGATAGTAGTTTTCGAGACATTTCTAAACTTTACATGGCATTTTTAGACTTTAAAAGCTTTTTTTTAATGTTTGAAAGTAGCAAACGAGCGCGAACAAATAAATTTGAACTGAATTAAACAATACACGACATCAAATACTATAAATAATAACTTAAAATTACTAACATTTTAATTCAATAAAATAAAACAGGAATAGTATGTATAGGATACTAGCGAACTAGTTGAATAACTTCAGATCGTAAAGAAAATAATAATCACACCCAGTGAACTTCATGGTGTCGATTATAGATGTCGGTATGCGCGCGCATTATAAAAAGTCACTCTCATCTTTTTAAAAAATTAAAGTACCCATCAGGTAAGAGGAATATCATGGCTACGCCTCCAAAATCCGACAAACAAAGGATCATCAAAAAATTTGCTTTGATCTTACGGTCAAATATATATTTATTGCGTTTCAATTTTTGAACCAAATAAATAAAACGAACGTAAATCTGTTTTTACTACTTTTGTAATATATTGATATAATTCAAAACAAATTACAACTTCGTAATATAACAATCACAACAAATTACAACTTAGTTATATCACACTTAGTCAATATTATCAAATAATCGAATGTACTAATTTCCACCAAAATAATGTTTGTCGCATTTTGTGGATGCAGCAACGATATATGAATGATGAGTAATGTTTTCAGGCTACACAGTTACAGGAGTATATTATGATTCTTTGTCTATTTTTACGGTTTCCGTACATTTTACGTTCTATCCATACATTAGGTGCCTATGTAGGGTCTTAGTAAATGAAATAAAATTATGTGTATATTAAATCGAGGCTCACAAGCGTTATCGCAACTTCTCTAGGCCCACGTAGTTACTTTTTTAGACCCCATAGCCAGCATCTCTATGTTAGACAATGGTAAATTTGTTGTACTACATACAATACTATATGTAATTGACGTTTCATAAGGTTTTTCTAAATATTTAAAAGTACTGTACTGTATTGTAAATTCCAATGTAATTTTTCGTTGAATAGTGCGTTTGTGTGCGTTTCAGACTATCAATTAGTATTGCAAATAAGTCATATTTTGATACCATTACAACTTGATCAACAATAAAACACACTGTGATAGTAAATAATATTATTTGCATTATTTTAACAATAAAAATTGTGTAATTTTTATTGCAGCAACCAAATATAGTTAAAGAAGAGGACATAAAGGATTTGAGTTCAACAAACAGACTCCAGTTCTTATGGTATCAAGGAAAATGCAATGTCGACCCTACATGGTGTACTTAATACAAAACAACTGTTATTTTAATCTATTTATTTTCTAAAATAAATTTTCCAAAAACTGACAACAATCTATCTACACTTAATCTAGAATCACTGAACCATTGACTGTAATAATCCCAAAATGTAACTCCCCAAATCCTCATCCTGATTTGTCCATGACACATAAATGTTTTTCGTGCTATCATCATCACCCTCGACTTTAATTAAAACCGATTCAACAGAAATATTTCCATCTGATATGGTAATTGACCAACCTTGAAGCTTCTCAGATAGTAAACCTTTCAATTTTTCTGCAGTTTTCACAGCTGGACCAGGATCTTCAAATCGGACTGTACTTGTGAAACGAATAATATGTCTATTTATACCAATTTCATCACAGATTTCATCAATATCCAAGAATGACAGCCTATTATCCTTTACACAAAGTATGCCATGCACAACTCTCCTTCTTTTTGGGTCTGGAGGTTGTGCGTTATATCTCACAGCTTCAGCCTTCAATAATCTCAATGAAACATCAATAGGAATCTTTGTGGGAGTGCTGATCGTGCAAGTTTCCCCATTAGCCGGCATGTAGCAGCTTATTTTGAACTCCTTTTCTATTTTGTCCTTCAAGAATTCCATTTTTTGAGCCTCACCATGCACAAGCAACACATTCTTTGGTTCACAGTATTGTATCAATTGCATTATACCTTTCGCATCAGCGTGTGCTGAGAATGACATGTACTCAACGGCCATCTTGACTTCGACGACTTGGCGGTTTTCGAATTCAATTTTCTTTGCTCCATTCAGGATTTTGTGGCCAACAGTGCCTTGTACGCAGAAACCGGGCATAATTACCATATTCTGTTCAAATGGAGCCCACTTCTTAAAAATGTTCAACGATAAGCCAGCATGTAACATTCCAGGTGTAGCGAAAACCACCATGGCGCCAGGGTTATCAATGTATGCTTTGTCAAAAGGTTTTATATGCTTAAAATCAAACATATTTCTTTGTACAAATGTTTTACGAATCTTCTGATTAGTCCAAGTAATGAACATTTTGTAGTAATTGTTAGCCTTCTCTGTTAATCCCAATGCAAAGTAAACTGGGTACTTCAAATTCATTCTTTCCCAATATGTTTCAAGCAAAATACAAAGCTCCTGTGCCCTTCCTAATGCAAATACGGGTATAAGAACTTTACCACCCTTCTCGACACACTCATGTACTTTTTTTAGGAAGTCCCTCTCACGGCAACGTTTTGAATCTCGAATCGTTGTAGCATAAGTGGACTCGGTGATGAGAAGGTCTGGCCTACACTTATCAATCCATGCGGCACCTAAGTGTCTATCAGGGGTCATGTTGTAGTCGCCAGTGTACACCACAGATTGAGAACCTACTTTAATCCAAAACATTGCTGCACCAAGCACATGGCCAGCATAATACGCTTTGATCTCCAATTCATTATCTACCATCACGGACTGGTGTAATGTCACTGCAGTTACTTTTTTGATGCAGTCCTTTATCATTTGTGAGGTAAAAAAATTTGCCTCACCCTTTCTTTCCACAGCCACCTTTCTCATATCTTCCAGCAAAATTGGGGCTATCGCCTTAGTAGGGTGCGTCATGTAAATGGGGCCCGTGTATCCAATCATTTCAGACATGTAGGGTAGTGCCCCGCAGTGGTCCAAGTGGAAATGTGATATGATGACGCAGTCAATTTGACTGGTGATTGGTCCCTCGGGAACGATGTAGGAAAAGTCTGGAAAACGCCTCTCGTCGTTATACCCCATGTGCATTCCACAATCCAGCATAATGTTTTTGCCGCCCATTGAAAGGAGAATGCAGCTCCGGCCGACATCTTGACCGGCGCCCAGCGGAGTAATCTTAATATCTGGCATGGTAATTCACTCTTATGACTGTTTATTACTTCGAAAGATTTGTTTAGTAAGACACAATACTATGATAATGACTTGGAAGAAATTTAAACAATAATTGAGTGTGTCACTACACGCAATTTTAATAACTTATCCATGAGGTTAATGTTGTTCTAAAACATGATTATATACACAGTGTCGAGGACCATTTACTTAAATTCTTTCGAACCATAGATAAAATATTAATTAGGAGTACTTCTCACTCGTTTTTGTTTACATTGATAATTGACAAAACTTGGCAAATTATTATATATAATCTTAATATTTATTTAGGGATAACGTCAACCGTCAAACTATCACAAAAATTAAAGACGTGACATTTTTTTTATTTTTTAATAAAAATAGTACGTTTCATGATCTTCTGGATTCTTTTCTTTCGGCTTAAATTTATTTTTATACGTTTTCATTGTCATTTTATTTTGGATTCAAAAGATTATAAAATATGCATCAATATGAAAATTATTGCTTTGTAAAATACATCTAATATTATAAAATATAAAAATAGACTTAGTAATATTTAATTCTTACTAGATGATGTATGTAATTATATTTCAATGAATAAACGCAGCGAGAGCATAGTGGTAAGATTTCGGCCATATACTCTGAGGGGCCGGGCTTTACGCCTTGGCGACGGATCACGGGCACGTCTGATTTATAAGAAAAAAAAAGAAAAACCTTAAAAAATCTGCATACGCACCTGCAGATTATGATGATATGAAGGTATGCACACCTGCATACCTTCATATCATCATGATCTGTGCTCATCCGTATATTATATAGTAGTCTGTGGTGAACAGAATGCCACAGATGTTTTCATTTTCCTGAATACGATACCTACTTACTCTTTGTTTTCATTTTGACGT
>DWKL01005271.1:0-10025 GCA_018249415.1 Phareas burnsi
GCGTGCGGGGTTCGAACCCCGACCACTCAGCTTGAGAGGCCGGAATCTTAACCACTAGGCTATCACTGCTATGAATAAATTTTAGATCAATACAAATCCATGGGGCTTAGATTATTCGTCTTAAAATATTATAATATACTGCACAAAGGCGACATAATTTAGTGATGGCGCTTTCGGCTTCTCCCGCTAGTGGTCCAAATTCCAAATGGGAAGACCTCTTATTTCAAAGTCATACACCATTCCATATTTATCATTTACTGTAAAGATACCGTGAAAGAAAACGAAGCGAGAAAACCTACACTAGGTGCACTTAATGCGTTTCATTTTAGCAAGACCTTGCCCAACAGTATTTACAAGTTGATGATAAAAATAATTCACATATATTACTATCTATCTATCTACTATCACTAAAGCAGAGTAAAATTTATACCGGTTGGAAAAGACGCGTAAATATCAAATCTTGAAGTACAATACAACAGAAGTGTAATGCTGCAACTTCTTATTGGGCATTAATTCAATAGGTGGTAGAACAATCGTTCGTCTGGGGAAGTACCACCGCCGCCCTCATAATCCGTAAAGCAGTTGTTGTGTTTCGGTTGTAGAGGTACGGTTGCCAATCACACATAGCGAGGCGACCATCATAGTTCTCAGGAGTAGTGACGCATCCATATCCACATACAACCTCAAACGGAACTTCGGTTTTGTTTGGGGTTGGATTTGGGTGTCCATGGGCTGCGGTGACCGCTTACCATCAGGTGGCCTGCATACTCGTTTGCGACTTTACAAACATTAAAAAAATATATAATGTTATATGTAATCATAATATGGATTATTGCATATATTTGTTAAAATAAATAATTTTCTTCTGCTTTTTATATCAGTTGCGTAAATCGTTAGCATATTCTCGACATTAACCGACGTCAAACAAGTCGAAACGCCAATGATGCAATACGCTGATTTTGTGGCTGCAATATAATTTCTGTCAGTGAATTTTGCGCCATAATTCCATGGAGGTTGAACGGCGTAATCTCCGCGCGCTGAATCTCAAACCGTCGGTGATTGGATCGGCTGTTCTTTATGTTATCAGCGCCCCATCCCCCCTCACTACAGGTTCTTGCTTGCAAATGGGACCATTTGCTACCCCGAGCTGAAATTAGCTCGGATCAGGTTATTAAGAATGGTGAATTGCCCTTTTGATGCTATTATCGTTTAAACGGCTACAGGGGTGGAAAGGTGTCCAATGTGCCACAATGTTATGGATTTGCGTTTAAAAGTTGCTCGTAAATAGACATTTTTGTTATATATTCATTGCATTGCAAATAATTACAACCTTATCATCTAACTTGCCGCCTAACTGAGAAACTAACTCCATTTAGGATCCATCATTAAAACACAGTATTCAAAGTAACTAGATGAAGTTTATTTAACGTATCAACCGTGATTCAAATATTAACCAAACAAACAAACAAGATTAAAGCAATTGTTCAAATTTTATACTAGGTAAAAAAAGTGGCGGATGTGAACCCAAAGAATCCCAACATCCGACATTCAGTATGAGAATTCCATATAATGGGCCGTGCGACCAATGGGCACTCATAAATACAAAGGAATAAATTTAAAACGACATCCAAATTAACCGTTAAGATTTCAGATAAATGGCGTAATTTTAAATGAAATTTCCCGCGAAAAAGTATATAATAAAAAGCACAGAAAAATGAAAATCATCTGAGCAGTAATATTTACTGAGTGAAAACTCAGTAAACATGAGTCCTAAGTACACATTTAAATCTAAAGCAAATAGAACACAATATCTAAGAAGTTTTCAGTTCAACAAAACCTATTCCTTTTGAATATTTCAATGGTAACGGCGCAGCAAGAAGCGCTAATGATAAATTCAAAGCTCTCCGGGGATCGTGGCAATCAGACGCCGCACAAAGGTCGGCTCCCGTACAAAGTTGTACTCGAACTTAGCGGGTACAAGGACTTTGCGCTCAAACAAACTATATGTGCAGTTATTGTTGCTGTTGTAGAAATATAATCAGTTTCAAAAATCATCCGCAAAGACTCAATTGGAAATGGCGAATTATAGACCCACAGTTACGACGATAAGTGTTTCTGTTTTGATCCTATGGATTATTTGCGATTATTTTTCTTATAATAATGTGTAGAGATATTGCAGGTTAGTATGGTTTTTTATTCTATATTTGAGTACTAATGAAACTTAAAACCTTCGTCTCGGGAGCAATCCGAAAGGGTCGGCTTATTAACAAAAGTTCGAGCAAACATCGGGAGTTTATGCTTAAATAAATTGTTTACTTTACAACTCTTCTTATGTTTGGTAAGGGGTATGAATTTAAAAAAATGGGTCTATTATTTTTAACTAATGACACATTTAAATCTTATGCAATCGGAAACAGTAATTAAATGCCATATAAATTAACACGCTATATTTTTTTAACCCAACTAAATTTATCTTTGTAATATTTAGTCGAATTAAGAGATGCATGTGATAGCCTAGTGGTTAAGATTCCGACCTTTCATTCCAGGTGTCCAGATTTGAATCGTGCACGCACCTCTGATTTTTCGAAGTTATACGCATATTAGAAATTAATTGTCACTTGTTTCAACGGTGATGGAAAACATCGGTAGGAAACCTATAGACTTGATACGTTTTTTATAAAGCTCTCGAAGGTGTGTGAAGTCTATCAATCCGCACTTGGCCAACGTGGTAGATTATGGCCTAATGCTGCTTATTCTGCGAGGAGACCCATGCCTTGCAAAGGGACTTTAACGAGTTGGTGATGAAGTAATGTTTGTGGATCGCTAGTTTATTACAATTCACTTAAAACGCTCTATGAATTCGTGTTCATCCACTTTTGGATATTGATGGTTCTTCGCTCGCCTTTCATCGAACTATATAAGATCGGCGAATTCAGCTCTTACTATATTACGTTTTACATATATGCATATTTTAAATTCAAACTACCGCCATTAAATAACGAATGTAATTATCCAAGCAAATTTAGTGAGAACTATTTTTCTGAATTATCCGAACTTTCTGATGAATATTTTGTTTACATAACATCATACCTTACTTGATATCTTTAAAATTTATATTCGATACTAGATATTCAAGACTTTTTCTTGACTCTTAAGGGTCAGCAGTGGAGAGGCACAGGATGATGATAATGGATGATGATGATGATTATCTCGGACAATACAAATTTAGAAGTACGACTACAGGACTACGGGAAGTAACACTACCACCCTTATAATCCGCCGTGAAGCTATTTTTGTTTCGGTTGGAGAGGTGCAGTTGCCGGACACACTTCCAGCGAGGCGACCACCTTAGTCCTCAGAAGTGACGCATCTACGTACGACCTCAGACAGAACTTCAGTTTTGTTTGAGGTTACGTAGGGGTCTTCAAGTGCTGCAGGGACTACTTAACATCAGGTGGCCATAACGCTCCTTTTCTACTCTACAAAACTTAAAAAAAAACCAACAAGAAGTACATAATTACAAAATTGGAGCGTCTAATTTGAAACGGTTCCTGATTTTGTTTCCACTTAGAATAGAAATGCTTCTGTGAACCCGGCGCAAATTAAAATGAAGTCCGATCAGCTGATTTGAAACGTTTTCTGCATTAATTTCCATGCACTTTGGTTTTTGATGACGCTCCGTTGTGTTCGTTGGCTTTGCGTTCGAGCTTGTCACAAGATTGTTTGTGTTTCCGGGATAAGTTCAAATAGTTCAATTACGTTAATGCTTTGAGTTACTGTTCATATTTGTGTTGATCCAATAAAAAATTTCAGTCAGCATTACCTGCCCCAATGGGTGATCAAATATAGCATGGACATACTTATCGACAGTTATGTTGACTTTAATATGAGCAGTGACAGTAATAATTATGATTCCAACCTCGCAAGCTGAGTGTCCAGGGTTCGAACTCTGTACGCACCTATAATTTTTCGAATTATATGCGTATTAGAAAGACAAGCCTGGCGGTCTATGGCCTAATCTTTCTCAATCTGAGAGGAAACCTGTGCCTAGCAGTGGGACATTAACATATTGACTGCGGTGCTAATATTCGGAACAATGCACCGGTGCGACGCGTAACGCAACGGGCGTTCCAGTACGGCGGCACACACCGTATGCGTGCGCGCGGCACGAGTGGCGTGGACAGTAAAACACGACACATGTATTTGCTGCAGTCAGTGTGTTAACGGGGTAATGATGATGTTGACTTTAATAAAAATGTGCCTTTGAAAAATACAAACAGATTTAAAAATACACGAATAATACGCTAATAACAAGCAAAAATATTTTTCGATAAGATGTAAAAATAGGACTAATAAAAATAAAGTGACTCTAATTAAGCCCCCGGGAGTTAACTCCATAAGAAGTTAAAATCCTATACATATACCGAATGCAGATAATATGATTGTTACTATTGAAAGAACATTATTGTTTCAATGTAATTTTGTGAAATTTCGTTCTATATTAAAACATTCATACATATGTATAAAAGACGCCTTTCTAAATACATAACAGGGTTTTAGCCTCTTAACAAGAGTTTTCATCCTCAACTCCCCGATCTACTTCTCTTCATTTATTTTTAATAACATTTCAGAACTCACTTCCAGCCTTTCATTCGTCCATTTAATCTAAATCCTTACCTACTTCACTTTAAATATAATATTCAAGAACTACTTTGCACAGCAAGTTTCTTCACTGGCTAGAAATTTGTTTGAAACTGAGGTCTTAAAGGTTTAAGTGGCAATAAAACGGGCACGTCCGAGTACGAATACAAACAAATAGAATTACTATTTTCATATTTCATCTTCGACCCATTAATGTCCCACTGCTGGGCACAGGTATCCTCTTAGAATAACAAGGATTAGGCTAGTCGACCACGCTGGCCAAGTGCGGATTAGTAGACTTCCCACACCTTCGAGAACGTTGCAAAGAACTTTCAGATGTGCAGGTTTCTTCACGATGTTTTCCTTCACCGTTAAAGCGAGTGATAATTAATTTCTAATACGTACATAACTTCGAAAAATTAGAGGTGCGTGCGGGGTTCGAACCCCGGCCACTCAGCTTGAGAGGCCGGAATCTTAACCACTAGGCTATCACTGCTCATACTTAGAAATTCTTTATGTCCACACGACTTGATTGTATAATTAATTGGCTTTATGTGATGCGACTCCAGTGGCACGATTTTGCTTGCTATTCCTACTATTTCTACCGTACCTAGAAGTGTTCACAGCGCTGATGTGTTCAAAGTAGAAGGCAGATTATAAAATCAGTCATTTTCAATGCTTTTGAGAGGTGGTAGAACTATAGTTCAAAAGTACCATCGCCGCCCTTCATAATCCGCCGTGAAACAATTTTTGTGTTTCGGTTGGAGACGTGCAGTTGCCGAGCTCACTTACAGCGAGGCTACCACCTTAGTCCTCAAGAGTAGCGACGCATCTATTTACGACCGCAGAGAGAACTTCAGATTTCTTTGAGGTCAAACGTGGTAGTCTAAAGGCTACAGGGATCACTTAACATCAGGTGACCTGCACGTTCGTTTGCTACTATACGAAGATAAAAAAAATGCTATTTACAATATATTTTTGAACGCCAAAGAATATCAGGTATCGCCCCTTACTTATTTTTTCTCGGTGAAACAATTTCATAAACCGATGCTGATATGAAAGATAAATAGTACAATCGGAGAAATTTTCACTTACTGCCAAAGTTTTGCTCTGATTAAACAGTAAAATTAGCCTTAGTTTAACTTTTACTTAAACAAAAGCGGAATTGATGCTTAAACGTATTAAGTAGTAATTGCAGTAATATACATTTAGAGTGTCACTTTTTTCTATTAAAAACTCTTTCAGGCACGCACCTCTCAGTTTTCGAAAAATTGTACGTCATCAATGAATTAATATTCCATTGCAGGGCACGAGTCTCCTCTCAGAATGAAAAGAGTTAGGACATAGTCCACCACGCAGGCCAAGGACAGATTGGTATATAGTGCGGATTGGTAGTCAACGCTCAAATGCTTGTAGAAATTATGGTAAGAAACAAAATATGGGATAAAAAGTGAGATATAAAAAAAACTTAAAGACAAGTGCGCTGAGATTCCTATCGGGTCTTCTCAGTTGAGGTCATGTTCTCATCCGGTAGTGCATGTTTATCTTTATTTCGCTTTAGCTGAAGCATGATAAAGATTTTGTTACTTTCGAGTATATAAAAGGCACCTAACCTTAAGTGATATAGAATAGGTTGTAGAACTATAGCTCGGCCGAGGTAACACCGTCGTCTTCATAATCCGTCGTGAAGCAATATTTGTGTTTTGGTTGGAGAGATGTGGTTGTCGGATACTTACAAGCGTGACGGCCATTTTAGTTCTCAGTAGTAGTAACGTATCTACATACGATCGCAGATAGGATTCAAATGCTATTTGATGTAGGTGTCCATGGGCTGCAAAGATCACTTAATAATAAGGTGACCTGTCCACACGACGACGGCGATACTTCTCACATAAAAAACACTTCAAAATAAGATCAAAATTGAGTAAACCGGTTGTTTTTTGCATGAAATCCTAAAGTGGAGGGAACAACGAATAATGTTACTTGAAAGTAATCTCTGGGACAACGCGAAGCTATTACTGCGGGACACCTTTCATAAACAATAGGGAGGGGGGGAAATAATAAAGCAAAGGACTGGAAGCAATTTTATACAGAAACGAAATTATTTTGTATCGGAAACAAATTGACAATTTACCCGAGCTGGTCGGTCGAGACAAAGTATTCTATTAAATCAAATAATGTTATATTTGGAACAATGTTATATTTTACCATCAACCCATTCATATCCCACTGCTGGGCACACATCTCCTCTTATAATAAGAAGGGTTAGGCCATAGTCCAACATACTGGCCAAATGCGGATTGGTAGACTTTACACACCTTCGAGATAAAATAAAATTTAATGCACATATAACTTTGAAAAATGAGAGGTCCGTGTGGAATCGAACTCCGGATCTCCAGTGTGACCGGAATCTTAACCACTAGACTATCACTGCTCGCTTGCTGCATTATATTTCGCAGTGTCAATGCGTCCATTTGATGGTATTTAAAAATCAGTATTGCTTGACATACATATGTATATATATAAAATAGGTGGTAGAACTATAGCTCGTCCGGGGAAGTACCACCGCCGCCCTCATAATCCGCCGTGAAGCAGTTTGTGTTTCGGCTGGAGAGGTGCGATTGCCGGGCACGCTGACAGCGAGGCGACCATCTTAGTCCTCAGGAGTACTAACGCATCTACATATGACTTCAGATAGAACTTCAGTTTTGTTACATATTTATATATATATAAACTAAACTATTCGATTGCCACTCTTACGATCTGCCGTTAAGCAATTCCTGTGTATCGGTCGGAGAGATGTGGCTTTGGGTACACTTACAGCGAGGTAACCACCTTAGCCCTCAGGAGTAGTAACGCATCTACGTACAAACTCAAGGCTTCAATTCCGTTTGAGGTTGGACGTGGGTGTTCATGGCCTGCAGTGACCATTTAACATCAGATAGCCCGCACCTCATTTACTACACTTATCATATATAAAAAACCTGAATATACAAAACGTACATGAAAATACTGTAAGCGAACTAATCATATAACCTTCGCAAAATCGTAATATTTTCCGAATGTGGGGAACTGTAATTAGGGTCCAAAGCATAAACAAAATGACTTAGGAAACTATAACATACAGCTATATAGAGTAACTACATTTCGCCCATGACTTCCATCGCGTGGACTTTAGATTAGGGAATAAGTAAGTTTCCATATACGCGAAAAAAAGTTTAACAATTTTTATTGCCCTCGCGCGTATATAACGATGCATACTACAGATAGGTCTAACTAAATCAAGTTTAACCAAACTGATATTCTTCTAACATAATTTTAGCAGTATTATAATCTGACTTGATAAATTAATGCTTTTAAATTGTAAAATACAAATTTAAATCGCTTAAGCAGTATTTGTGTGATTCGCGAACAAACATAGAAACATAAAAATTCCGAATAAAATAGTTTTGTGTTCAGAAATCAGTAAATAGTCAATTAGCCTAGAGTTATTTCTCCCAAAACAACTAACAAAGTATTATTACTATTACTATATAATAAGTTATAGTAACTATTCATAACGACGTCAGATAAGACGAAGCGAAGTTCTTCTATGAAGAATTGACTTCGCGCCTGATTGAGGCTTCTGGGCACCCAAGAGCTGGAACTTAGCTCGGCCAATAGGTTTGACTATTCAGCAAGGTAATGTTTCCGCGAGGCAGCGATTTGGCTCATTTAATTAATTTTTAAGTTTTTGAAAATTAATTGTAATTTATATCATTTAATTTAACGATAAGACATCCAGTATCTTGTATATTATTAATACTCCATTGATGATATGAAATCCAGTTCACACAATTCTGCAGACATCGAAAACATTACGCCTAATTATGTCACGTTGACTAATTGATGTAATGAAAGTAGAATTGTTCTTTAATGGCTCGGTGAGGTGTAAAATAGAAGAGATCGCGGAATTTACTACAGCAGGAAGATGATGGAACATCTTTACGTTAGCAACCTTATATCAGCATTGTTAAACTGCTGTGTGATAGGTTTTAGGTTCGAATTTATCACCCATGTTCATGGGCGGCAGTGACCACTAAGCATTCGATAGTCTGCGTGCTCGTTTGCTACTTCTGTGCTATCAAAGAGTAATAGAGATACAGTGGTCTTAAGTGAGTATAAGTAAAGTGAGTACGTAAATCAGTTTTTGCCTACGCTTAAGTACGATTTCAAGCTTATTTAAGCTTTGTTACACATTTCGATAATTGCTAGACACTTCCTCCACTTGTGTTAAAACAATGTATCAATATGTATGTATGTAAACAATATGGATGCCTGACCTCAAACAGAGCCGAAGTCCTATCTAAGATCGTACGTAGATACGTCACTACTCTTGAGGACTGAGATTCTTGCCTCGCTGTAAGTATACCTTATAGCCACGCCTCTTGAAAGGAAATATAAGAATTGCTTCACAGCGGATTATAAGGACGTCGGTGGCGGGGGTTCTTCCTCGGACGAACTATTACGAGAAATTATTATAATATTTTATATTTATTTGTTAAGAATTATCATGATGTTGCATAATTAAATTATGTTGCAATTGCATTTAGTTTAAGTCGTTTTTTTTAAGGCCTATATTAGAGAGGCCTTTAGAACAGTGGCCTAGTCTGTTTCTTTATAATTATCTAAAACTGTTACCGTAATTCTGTTGTATTTAATATTTTTTAGAACTTTATACCAGTATTCTTGCAGATAAATTATTTGAATTTAAATTAAAAAAAATCGCTTTCGCTTCTAAATTGGACGCACCGGAAACAAAGCAGACGGAGCTTTTCGGAATTAGTAACCTCCATGAAAATATGATAGCGCCTGTTTTTCCGGAAGAAAGACAGGAATTCGTTTCTCGAATTCAATTATTATCCGTAACCAATTAACTTAATTAGCTTTTGTGATAATATATTGAGGAAGAAAGAAAAAAATATTTGTAGATTTTTCTTTGATTTTTAATTATGGAATTATTATGAAGGTGGCAGCATTATTAATCATTCGGAATCAGTGGCACCATTGTCAGCTATTTCTGCTGTATATAATCAGTGAAAAGCTGCTGTGTTCTGATGAAAGCAGGGAAGGAAGGAAGAAAGCTAAGGCAGATAAACTTATGTGAGGCTCTCCAACATAGTTCTCAGAAGCAGCAACGCACATATGATCGACCTTAAGAAGCACTGCTATCCTATTTAGGGTCGATTACCAGGTGTCCATTGGCAGCAGTGACCAATTAGCACCAGGTGGTGCGTGATTACTTGGTGCTTCCATTATATAAAACTAAAAAAAGTAGCCTAATGCTAAACAAAAGAATTCATTTTTATCTATCTTATGTCTATTGGTTGATTATTATTGAATAA
>DWKL01005272.1:0-10025 GCA_018249415.1 Phareas burnsi
TTGTACTTAGTAATGAAATAGGTTTTTATAATATATTTTAAATCTTTTATCATATCTGTGTATATATCTCACACACATAAATATATGCAGAGACAGAGAGTGAGAGTCCTTACACTAAAATACCGTTATCCAACTTCTAACCGATTTCGACATTTTGAGTTTTTCGTAATCAGTAAATAACGAATTAAAAGTTTTAACTCGAACTCTTGCATATGGGTCCAACCCTTTTTATGTGTAAATGATGTACAATGAGGTGTTGGCAGGTTGGAGGTGGGAACGTGTTAGTCACCCATTGAACAGTGGGGTTGGCCCTACTGCATGCGCATTGTATTATAATATTTTAATAAATATTGTGATATTATGTGTAAATATTACAGTCATCGGGAGACATTCATCTCCTAGAGAACAAGCCCGAGCTAACTGATGCATTTAGATTCCTGTTCTCGGTCTGGGTGTTTGTGCAATCGTCTTGCGTCCACGGCACCCTCGACAGGGAATCCTAGTATGGGCCTATGAGTTTAGAAAGCATTTGTTTGTTGTTTGTTTGTCAAGGTGTTACTAGGACGGTTAATTAAAATAATTTCTATAGTGTACTATGTTTTTCCTAACGTCCGTAAAAACTTCTTTGATTTATCAGTTTAAGCAATGATGGTTAATACTAACAATAAATCGCCGGTCCTTCAAACCAGACTTATTTGTCCTTCGAGCCGGATATACGATAAAAACTAGAACTATTTTCATCTTTATTTTCCATAAATTCGGTTATTTTACTAATACTACATCGATTGTTAGATATATTATTTGTACATATAATGTAGTTGGTCCTTCCAACCGGGTTGGTCCTTCGAGCCACGCAAAACCATCAGTCAGATCGGAAGCAGCGGTCAGTGCAGCGCTTCAGACAGTCTGGATCGTTCCTGCAGCGCGCACGACAGCTCGCCTGACAGCGAGTTACTGTGCGAACATTCGTTCGGGCGTAGCGCTCGTCGAACATTATACTGAAAGGTGCGTTTATAGAGAAACTTAAGTTATCGTCAACAGATGCTATAAGATATATAGATAGGACAGTCCTAAGTCTGTAAACAAATTAGTTGCTACATGCTTCAAAAGACCGATTTAAATCATATCTCATTTAGAAAAGTTACTTTTTATGTTAGAAGAATAGCAAATTAGGGTGTAGGCCACTTGATCACTGAAGCTCATGGTTACCATGGTTACATCTAAATTAGCCTCAAACAGGACGAGGTCCTATCTGAGTAAGTTGGTCGTCTCGCAGTGTAGTTGACAATGACAACTTTCCGACTGTAACACATTGCTTCACGGCGGATTATGAGGGCGGTGATGGTACCTCACGCATGAATTATAATTTTACATCTAAATTTACATTTGCTGTTTACATATGCTTGTGCTCTCATATTTTTCTTTTTTTTTTAAATTAGTATGCATTTGTATTTGTACCTGTCTATGAACGGCACGGAGGTGCATGTAGCTGCGTCGCAATGCAACACTGGGGGGGCCACGGCTGCCATCAGGGAGCCGTCCTCCCCCACCACGTACGGAATGTGGTCAATATAAACGTTGTCGAAGAGACACATCCGCTTCATGTATTCCTCGGAGTGTGTGAATATTGTTGGCGGGATTCCTGATGAAGAAGAGAAGATGGTTAGGAAAGCAAATTTATTTATGCCACGTGAATTTTTTTTTTATGTTCGAAGAGTAGCGAACGAGCGTGCAAGCCAAGTGGCCACTGCAGCCCATAGACACCTACATTTAACCTAAACCAAAACTGAAGTCCTGCCTAAGGTCGGACGTAGATGCGTCGCTACTCCTGAGGACTAAGAAGGTCGCTTCGCTGTAAGGTTCCCGGCAACTGCACCTCTCCAACCGAAACACAAAAACTGTTTCACGGCGGATTATGAGGGCGGCGGTGGTACTTCCCCGGATGAACTATAGTTCTACCATCTACCAAAATCTACAGCACGAATTAATAATCCTTCGTGGTTCTATTTCAGAGGCACCACCTTTGCACATATTTTTGCTTTATAACAGTTTTAGACGCTACGGATGTTTTGGTTTGAAAGGTGTGGGAAGGCAGAGGTGTAACCACTCCGTGGATTGTCTCACAATACAAATACAATAGAAATATTCCTTATTGTACATCAAATCACCAAACTAAACATAGGTACATAGGCACTCTTAAAATATATACATAGGTACTCTTAAAATATAAACACGGTAGTGCCCAAAAGGCCAGCCAGCCAGCTTTATAGCTAGGCTAGCGATTTCTTCCACCTTATATGACCGTTGGGTAGAAAAGGAGAATACAAACTTTGTGGTTATTGAAGGACGTGGTCAAAGAAAGAGAAGAAGATCGAATAAGAGATGAGAAGTACGTCTTCTGACATCCAAATGATGTCTTCGACAGTACAGTATCGATGACGGTTATTTCCTAGTAGATTCTATTCAAACCAGCCTTAAGCCTTAAGTAACATAGACTTATCTTTTCTCCAAAATATTTAAGGTTTTAAAGGTGGTAGGACTATGGTTCATCCGGGGAATTGGCACCGCCACCCTCATAATCCGCCGTGAAACAGTTTTTGTGTTTCGGTTGGAGAGGTGCGGTTGTCGACACAGCGAGGCGACCATGTTAGTCGTCAGGAGTAAGGACGCATTTAAGTACGACCTCAGAACTTCAGTTTTGTTTGAGGTTAAAGCGGGTGTTCATAGGCTGGATTGACCACTTAATATTAGGTGGCCGGCACACTCAGCTGCTACTCTTCAAACATAAAAAATGGTTTCTGGGTAAAAACTAGAAACTTTGTACAGGGGTTCCTGAGCGAAGCATTAACATGTAAAACACCTTCACGCCGACCTTCCGGACCTATCCTTACCCACAGCGTAATATCTCGAGTTGCACATATGTTCCTGTATCAGCTCGGAACGGTTGTTGAACCAGCCGACCAGCCACTTCAGATCCTCGAACTTGGTGATCTCGTCGTTGATAACCTTCCTGGTCAATCGGAGGTACTCCACGTCCGCTTCGATGACTGACTCGTCTTTGTCTTCGCCGTAGCTGTGGAGAAAGAGAATGATTTAGTAGATTTGTTGGAGAGAGGAAGAATTTACAAGAGATTTATATAAAAATGTGTTGATATGTGGGTTTTTGTAGTTCGAAAGGAAAATTTTACACTTATAGGTTTTTCTGTTGTCCTTTTTTGTTGTTTACGCCATAGTATATATAATAGTAAAATATATCTTGTCTTTATTCCTTATTGATGTGTATCATATGTTTATGTCTACTTTGTTGGTGCATCATAACAAATAAATAAATCACTTTTGCTTGTCTGTCCATCTGTACACCCAAATGAAAAAAATCTTGATTTCTTGTCTTTCAAATTAACACTGTCACCAAAATTGGTTATTCGGTTCTCCAGAGTTTCCAGAGAGAGGTGCACCTCTAGGCACATAAAATTCTGATGTTAAGTGGTCACCGCACTGGACGCCTACATCTAACCACAAACTGAATTGTATTTGTATCTGAAGTCATACGCAGATGCGTTACTATTTGTAAGGACTAAGATGGTAACCTCGCTATAAGTCTACCCAACAGTCGTACTTCTCCAAACAAAACAGACGAAATGGTTTATAGCGGATAATGACGGTGGCGGTGGCGGTGGCTTCCCGGAGAAACTATAGACAAATTACAGACGGACTATAGAACTTCTAAGATGGTTCTACTTTATGTTCCCCCTGAGTACTAAGTTGACGGGCCTCACATGAATATATCTGCCTCATTATCAGAATGCATGAACTTTAAACTGCTAACTAAAAAAATGTATAACTTACTTTCGGTACTGCATTTTGAGTATGGCCTCCGACATATGGATTCGAAATATGACTCCGGGCCTCAAATGAGCTTGGTACAAGTCTTTAGGCATTTCCACAAACGATGACTCGAAGGCCTAGGAATAATGTAAGAACTACATCATCATATTTATAGTACGTGACTTCTATGCATTATCCTTAAAAAAACATATGTGTACTTATGTACGCACGTAAGAAGTTATACTTCCGTGGCGTTAATCACAAATTATTTCTTTTACATATTGAAATAAATGTGAAGTGGGTTAAAACAAAGACGAATAATAACTAACATTTTAAATAAATAACATTTTAATGCGATAAAATAAAACAGGAATAGTATGTATTCGTTACTCGCGAACTATTTGAACAACTTCAGATCGTAAAGAAAATAATAATCATAATTAAAAACCATCTTTACTTTCATACAAATACGAGTTAATTCGCTTTGGTAATCGCTAATTGGATAATCGGTTAGATTCACTGACAAATCCATTTACATTTGCACCATCAAAGTCTTTATCCCAACGCGTTAAAGTTGTTATTCCCTTGTTTTTCGTTTGTTTACTGTTTCGATGCTCGCAACTGTCTTTCAATATTTACATTTAACACGATCTTTATTACAACGCGTTACGGCCGCCTTTTGCGTCGTTTGTATCAAAGATATAATAATCTTAACTAGCCAACTTCATGGTGTCGATTTTAAATGTCGGTGGGCGCACGCATTGTAAAAATTACTTTCATCATTTTTCCCAAACGCGCTAAAAGCCCCGTATAACTTCAAAAAACGGTTTGGGTTATCATAATAACCGTTATAATCAGAATGTACATTGTCGTAGTCCACCACGCTGGGCAAGTACGGATTGATAGACTTCATATAGCCTCTAGAACTTTACAGAGAATTCTCAGGTAGTCAGGTAGTCAGTAGGAACACGGTTCCCCACAATGTTTTCCTTCACCGTTGAAGGAAGTGATAATTTTTTTTTAATAGCATGCAGTTCGCACATAACTTCGAAAAATCAGAGATGCATGTCCGATTCGAAACCCACACCGCCAGTATGAGGCGGTAATCTTACCCACTAGGCTACCACTGCTTCCACTGCACAATCACTATTACATGTAAGGTGGTTTACATGCACCACCATCTATTACAATCTATTGAAATTATAACATTACCTTAACGGGTGGTTCGTAAGTATCATACAGGAGTTTCTTCTTGCCCCTCTTCCTTTGTTTTTTGATTTGCTGTGTCTCCCAGACATCTGCGCGCCGAGCTATCGGCAGCTCCGTCGATGTCGCATTCTTCGTCTGAAACATCATCATTCCTTTAAGCATCATTATCATCATTAACATCATCACCATTATTACCATTTTCATCATCATCATCAACGACGTTATTATCATCAAAACAATCTATCATTATCACATCGTTTTCTTTTCTTAACTAGTACGTGGTTATGTGGGTTTGTGGTGTTGATAGGTAGAAAAGTTAGATTGTTAATCTTCTGATCAGCGGAATAATTGTTAAATGTTCCAGATTTAAGTATCAAAGCAATCAAAAGGGACCGCCAGGATTATTTTCAGGGAGGTGCATCTGTATCTACAAACCATACTATTAATTAAGAAAATATAAAATATAGATTATAGCGACATGAGGCAGCGGTCTGCGCTCAGTGTTCACAAGAAAAGAGTAGAGGAGGATACTAAATTTATTGATTAGGTGATGAACAAATTTGGACAGCAATAGATGCTTTAAGTTTTTATTCAAACAATAACTTAATGAAACAAATTAATATGTATGTATAATTTATTTTCTTTCCTGACAGGGGGATGTAATTGTAACATCCCTATCACTAACGCCATCATCGTCATCAGGTTTAATGTGACGGTTATACTATATTTTATCATGATTAATCCATGTCTGCTCTAGGCTTTTCCTAGTTGTGGAAAGAGACACGTGCCAAGCAGTTGGACGTAAAAAGGGTTGGAGCAACGTTGCATTCTGGTTTCCTTTCAGCATGAGAAGGATTAATCTTTTGTTTACCGCGCTGATCAGGCTCACCTTACTCAGGGCATGCGGGTTTAAATGTGGGAAGTGATGATTCATTGCTATTCCACAAATAATAACAGATTCCGGCCTCTCACACTGGTACGCAAGGTACGACCTCATATAAGGCTTCAGTTTTGTTGAGGTTAAGTGGAAGTCCATGGGCTGCAGCGACTTAATATCAAGTGGCTTGCGTGCTCTTTTGCTATTCAGTCCTGTGTGAAATTAGACATGGGTGTCCATGGACTGCAGTGACAACATCAGGTGGCCCGCCCTCGTTTACTACTCTTCTCACATAAAATAGTTGTGATCTCAAGAGCAACGGTGGTTCATGGAACTACAGCGGTTCTAATTTACCTCAACAACCTCTTCGGGTACAATTGTTGTGGCCCGCATTTTGTTTCTCCGTCTGGAGCCGTGGCCTCGGCGTCTCTGAAAGCAAGTATATATTTTTTTATATTAATTCTATCAAAAAAAACACTCGAAGGAAAGTGATCGTTTGAACAGTAGCAAATGAACGTGATGTTAAATGGTCACTGCAGCCCATGGACACCCACATCTAGCTTCAAACATAACTGAAGTTCTGTTTGAGGTCGTACATAGATGTGTCACTACTCTTGAGGGCTAAGATGGTCGCCTCGCTGTAAGTGTGGCTGGCAAATCACCTCTCCATACTAATAAGACGGATTGTTTCATGGCTGATTATGGGGGCGGCATGGGTCTCCTTTCATAATGACAAAGGGTAGGCCGTAGTACACCACGCTGGCCATCTGCGGATTGGTAGACTTCACACACTTTCAACAACTTCACAAAGAACTCTTAGATGTGTGTGTTTCCTCATGATGTTTTTCTTCGCTATTAAAGCAAAGTGATAATTAATACGTAATGTCATTGGATAGCAATCATTAAAATTTGCTGGAAGGCACAAGGACGGTTTGAGATCGTCCAACTCGGGGTAGCTACTAACTCATATCTCCACTAATCCGCATTAGAGCAAGGTGGTGGAGGATGCTTTAGGCCTCCCGCAATTGTGGGAAGAGAGACAGTGCCTTAGGTGGACACCAAAACATTCTATACTTGAGATTAAGTTTCTCATCAGGTATCAGGAAACGAGGAGTTACAATACAATACAAATATTCTTTATTGTACACCACAAAAATAACATACATACTCTTAAAAACATAGAAACGGTGGTGCCCAAAGGGCGGTCTTATCGCTAGGGTAGCGATATATTGTAGACAACCTTTGGGTAGAAAACATGGTAGAAAAGAAGGAGAGGGAAAAAAGGGTAGGAGTGTACATAGTAATAAAGGAGGAGTTAAATCAGGAGGGACTGATTAAAATATTTTTTGCAGCAGCTCATTCCTCGACATCTTTAGGTTCGGTGATAGAATCGACAAACACGACAGAGTTGCATTCAGCGGCGTCACATTGCAGCATGGGTGGCACTTCAACAGGCGTAACCGAGTACTCATCCCCGATCACATATGGGTTGCCATCGATCCACAGCGCGTCGAAGAGACAGTAGATGTGGACTTTGATCGTCATGTAGCTGATAAATTTGTAGATGCGCCCGCCACACTCGCCCAGATGCTCCTTGATGCTTTTGTCAGTTTTGTACATCAGGAGAAGGTTGTGGAATTTTGTGATTTCATCCATCACGACCTTCTTAATCAGATTCGTGTAAATGATGTCGGCTTCTATATGCCTTTCAGGGTCTTCGTACATCCGCTGCTTGATCCTCAGAATGGCGTCGGACATCCGGACACGGAAAATGACACCCGGATTCATTGTTTCCGGGAGGATGCCGGGTTTTTTGGTCGTGGTCGTGAATTCTAGGATGCGGTCCTTCACTGGTTCAGGGTACACGTAGTGATTCGGTCGCTCCCGGAGTTTTGGTCCGCTCAACGTGTTAAATTTTCGGATGTTCTGTGGCAGAAAATGTTTCCATGAGCTACTCATTCAGTTCACTCACTTAAGCACTTGGTTTCGATTATCCACTGGATATTAAGACAACATTTGCTTTCGGGCTAAATAACATTGCATGTTGTAGAAATCCACTTACACGTAAATAAATAAAATGTGTTCGTTTTAGGGGCAAATTGCTTTATAAACTTTGAATTTCACGAAGAGAGGGAGAGAGGAGAAGTATTATGTTCATATTTTTAGGAGAATTTTTGTTTATATTTAAAATGATGGACAAATTATATTTGTCATCAGATAGATTAATAGGTAAAAAAACGGATGTAACCCTTTTTATGTCCCATTGCTGGGCACGGATCTCTCCACACAACTAGGGAAGGCCTGAAGCATACTCTTGCTTCAATGCGGTTGATGAAGAAACGACTAAGTGGCCAACTCGTGTGGGATATGTCCAAACCGCTCACAAGGCCTCTGACAAGGTTTACCGAATACTATCCAATGATAACAACCGGGACCGACAGCTTAATGTGTCCTCTTAAACATGAAAATGCGCTTGACATTTAGCCACTAGCGGTCAGACATCTAAACTCCGACGGCCCTTGTGTCGCTTAGCTTGTAGATTGATTACGATCTACACCAGCCGTGGGGCAATGCGCTCCAAAATACTAAAAACGTTTGTCAGTGTAGTATATAGATGATTGAAGGTAAAAATAAACGAGTCAGCAACCGACCGTGGCATTAAATTGTACTTTATATTGGCGACAATGACAGGGTTAGTTTTTTGTAATGTGTGAAAAGTGCAAAAACCGAAATAATTATGACATACAGAAAAAATAGTTCTGCGATTCGATATATATAAGATAAGTGGTGACTGCAACCTATGGACACACATTTAACCTCAAAGAGGACTCGAGTCCTGTTTGAAGCCTAATGTAGATGCGTCATTACTCCTGAGGACCAAGATGACCGCATCGCTGTAAGTCTATCTGAGAATCATGACTCTGAACCGAAACAGGAATTGCTTCACAGCGGATTATGAGAGCAGCGGTGGTACCTCCCCGAACCATCATAAGTAGAAGTAATCAGTGACGTAGAAATTGGATAGCATCGAAGTTCGAAGATTCGAACGATGGTAGAAGTACAGTTTGTCCAGGGAGGTACCACCGTAGCCCTCATAATCCGCCGTGAAGCTCCTTGGGCTGGTTGGAGAGATGGGGTTTCCGGGTACGGAAAGCGAGGCGAACATCTTAGTTCTCACGAGTGGTAACGCATCTACATAATGTATATACGACGTCAAATAGGACTTCAGTCCTATTTGAGGTTAGATGTGGGTGTCCATGAGCTGCAGTAATCACTTAACATCAGATGGCCTGCACGCTCGTTTGTCTGCCAAAAAAAAGCTGGTCATACCATTATTAAATTGGAATCTATATCGAATTTATGGACACGTTTCTTTCGTTAAAAGATTACAACGATCTTACCTTAGCACGCCTTTTGATACGATTATTGCTTCGAGCATCCTGAGTGTTGGTGAGATAGGCGTCGAATTTAGAGAAGTCGAAAGGCGCCCAGGCGTTGTCTTCAGATGGAGCTGGAATCTCTGACCCCTGAAAACATAAAGTTGATATAGATAGTCCTCAGGAGTAGTGACGCACCCATATACAACCTCAAACGGAACTTCGGGTTTGTTTGAGGTCCATGAGCTGTGGTGACCACTTAATATCAGGTGGCCTGCATGCTCGTTTGCTACTTTACAAATATAAAAAAAAAAAGATAGCTGCACCCCTTTTTATATCGCTGGGCACAAGTATCTTTTAAAAACTGGTAAAAGGAGAGAGAGATGAACTCAACGCTGCTCCAATTGGTGGATGGACGTAACGGGTTAGTGGCTAATCTTTACCAGTTTTTAAACTCATAAGGCCTCCGACAAGTCTTAACGACTGCTATGCAATGATAGCTACCGGAATCGACAGTTCAACTTGCCCTCCGGAGCACGGAAGTGTGCATGAAATTTAGACACTAGCCATCACCCATTCAACTCTAGACGGCACCCGACGTTATTTTACTTTACAGATAGATTACGATCCTAAAGTTGATATAGACAAAAAATTAAATTATTGTGGTTGTATATGGATGCGTCACTACTCCTGAGGACTATGATGGTCGCCTCGCTATGTGTGCCTGGCAACCGCAC
>DWKL01005273.1:0-10024 GCA_018249415.1 Phareas burnsi
AAAAACAAATGTATATGTTTTGTAACTTCGGTTATTCCAACACAATTTGTATAATGTTTATTGAATTGTTCTGAGTACGGACAGGCAGACAGGCTGTAAGACTACTGAGGTTGTAAAATGCAAAAAGAAACTGAAATAATAAAAAACCAGCTTAGGAATACAATATTCTTGGCGCTCATCTCAGCTATTTATTACAAAAGGAGTTCTGATTTATAGTTTAAACGCAGAATAAATGAATAATAATTTGTTCTTATGTTGGAAGATTATTAACATTTGTTGTGGAGTATTTTAAAGTTATTTTTAAAAAATGTAACACAGTTTGGTTACAGTTATGTTACCATTTCTGACGTCTGTATAGATTATAGCGCTTAAAGCATCCGAACATTAGTGCATAGAAAATGATGTCGCAGGTCAAGCAACACAAACTCCGTAGATCATTGGATGAATGTTTGATAGTTGTAATTTGCATTATTTATCTGTGCTTCGGAAAGCAATCGGAACTATTTATTGATAGTCCGATTTAGTTCCAATTTTACGTCAGCCATTTAGTTTTGTTCTTTTTTTTTTATATTTATTGAATAATTTGCTTGTTGCAGGTTTCGGTTCCAGTTGGAGCATAAACTTTTTAAGGACAAAGCGGTATGTAATCTTTTATCGCAACTCTTAAGTAGCATTCGGGCACATTTTTAGGAATTATAATTTAATGCCTCATAAAATTGTTTGAATAGAAATTAATTAAGTTAATATTAAAATGATATAATTTATTTTAAATGAAATGTATTGTAAGTATTTCGGTGCGATATTCTCGATGACGACTTCTTAAAAAAGCCATAAATAGAACGCATCTTTATAGCGGAGCGGGAGCGCACTGTGACTTCTAATTTGGCGCTTGGTCACATGTAGGTAGACCAAATGTTTGCTACATTTACGGGTAGGAAGCTAATAATTTAATTAAAAATACGTCAAAACGAGACTTTAATAAAATAATAAAGCATACGACCTGTGTGGCTTCGCGGTAGGACGTTCCGCGAACATTCGTCAGTCAGACAGGTGTTTAAGTTTTGATTCTGGACCTGGGTGGCTGTGTATCCATGGCACCCATAACGCTGGAAATCCTAGTCGCTATACTCATAGACACTAGGATTACGTAAAACGTTTATTTACTATTTATTTTAGTTATATTCTGGCGACTCATCTTAAGGTAAAGGCCAGTGCGTTGAAGGTATTTCTCAAAAAACGAGCAGCGTCCGATCACGATAGTCGGTTGACACGGCGGTATGCTCGCCGGCAACAATGGCTAAACCGTGGGACGTCTGTGAACTCTGCCCGCCGCTCTTTTTGCACTGTCAAGCGCTCGACTTGCCCGAGAAACAAGATTATATAAAGTTTTCTGGGGAATGTGGCCAGGTGTTTACTTTACACATTGTGCAAAATCACCCACAAGTCTCTTTATCCGCTACACTGTAAGGCTTATCTTGCAGTGAAGAAGATACAGAGAATTGTGACTAGTTCTTCATGTACTAACTCTCGAGTTTGAATAACTACAATAACTACTACTACAAGCAATAACTCTCAAGTTATTTAAGCAATGTTTTCTTTAGTTAGCCGTGCTGATTTAAAGTCGGCATTGAACATTGTTAAAAAAGTTCTAAATCTATGACGTTAATAATTGCAACGAAAATTGAGTCACTTAACAGGTTTCGGGCCTATATTTCGATAAGTCTTGTTTTAATCCATATCCGTCAGTATATGTCCAAATCTGCCAAGGTATTCCACTATAACAGGACCTCCCGTATAGGCTAAACCTAAACAATACTGAGCTGGAACGAGAAGTGTGTAGTGATTTACGAGCGTGTTTGATTGAATGGATGCTGATAGTCTGGGTGGGCGAACACAGCTCCTACTGATTGCGATTTTGATTTATTGTTATCGAATTTGCAGATTGTTCACTACATTGTTATTAAGATTGATAGAGAATGACCAGCCTCATTACGATACTAATGGAAGTGAAAGTCAAAATACAAAAAAATACGAGGCCTTTTTCCGTAAAGCGAAGGTGTAAGTAACCGCGAATTAAATGATTAAGCGAATTGTAAACGACGAGTGTAACATAATACAAGTGTAATACGGCCTAATAAAACATTTACACACACATTACAGCTCTGTTGTTAATAAAGTTACATTGTGGGCAAATAAGTGGCTATCGAGACGTTTCACGCCAGCTGCGATAAGCATGAGTGACAAGCAAGAAGTACGGCTACATTTGCATTGCAGCCCGAGGTCGTGAAAATTCCCAGTTAACAATCGATTCCTACCGAACGTCAAGAGAAATAGCACTATAATGCCACATAATGGCCAACCTCATAATTGACTTTGGCATACATTAGTATGCCAATACATGTTTTAACTAAAGTACGTGTAATATACACCGTTGGATTACAAAATGATACAGTTATCAATATTATTAACTACTGCGATATCTCTTATGTAATTAATTTGAGTAATTATACAATCGATAGGTGGTAGAGCTATACTACGGGGAAGTACCACCGCCGCCCTCAAGATCAGCCGTAAAGCAGTTTCTGTGTTTCGGTTGGAGAGGTGCGGTTGTCGGGCACACTTACAGTGAGGCAACCATCTCAGTCCTCAAGAGTAGTGACGCATCGACGTACGACCTTAGATAGAACTTTACATTTGTTTGAAGTTATATGTGGGTGTTCACGGACTGCAGTGACCACGTAAAATCAAGTAGCCAGCGCGCTGGTTTGCTACTCTTTAAACATAAATAAAATCAGTTTTTACGGGTTTTCTTGTTTGCTAAACGACTATTAATTTTCATATCTTGTAATCACATACATTTCTTCATTCGACGATAAAAATGTTTATTCCATGCATGAAGTCCGTTCTGAGCAATTGATGTGGTGTATTCATAAGTAATAAACATGTATGTTACTGGTCATCAAGTCGAACTCTCAGCGTGACTAGTCATACTGAGTGCGGTACAAACCCCTCAATCTACTTCTCAATTATCGTATACATAAGGAACAAAGCTTCATATCGTATATTTTATTAAAAGTGACTCGTAATATATCCACCGTCCTTTCACTTTCACTAATTTACATTGGAGTATCGTGGTAAAGTATGCTTCAGACCTCATAAATAAAAAGGGTTGCCGCCACACCCATTCCTCTCTTTTAGGTTTAAAAGATGTTAAACGGGAAATATACTAATACCAGGCGTCCCGTCTTAATCCTTAGCGGTAACTAAAATCCTGGTTAAGTTCGATTAAAGTGTGAATGGGCCGTAGCGAGCACTTACCGTGAAATAAATGCTCGTTCGCTATTTATATGATATAAAAATAAATATATGAAATGATACGCAAGAAAAGTTATTTACGACAGCTCTATTCAAATATTGTTAGATTTATTAAACACGAGAAGACCGTCTCCGTTACTCAGAGTATTCAAATTACTCGTATAAACGTTTGTTAGTGCACATCGAGCAGCAAGACTTGTACCGTCGCGTGACTAGCCATACTGGGCGCGGTACAAACTGCGCATGTACTTCGCTTGCTTCCTGATTATAAATATGCAACTACTGAAGGCAGTACAAATGACAATTTTGACAATCCCGAAGTTACTTGTAATTTTTTTTTATATATTTGAATAGTAGCAATCGAGTGTGTAAGCCACCAGGATGTTAAGTGCTCACTGTAGATTATAGACAAACAACTGACCTCAAACAAAAGTTTCACAGTAAATTGTGAGGGCGACGGTGGGACCTCCTCTGTCGAATTATAGTTCTACCACCGAGTAAATTTAGATATATTTTTCCTAAAATTAATTAATAGATTTTCTCATTATATTAAACGTAGTAGAACTACTTAGAACTAGTATTCACCCTATATTAATATTGTAGGGTTCCGGGTTGGATTCCCTTCTAGTAGATGTCTAAATGAATTTACATTTCTGTTCTGGGTTAGAGCGTTTGTGTGTCGTTTTGACACAAAGAATCCCGTGTGTGGAATCCATTACTGTAGTTGTTTATTTCGATTACAAATTACAGGTAAAATGTTACGGTACTATACTATATAAAACAATGATAATTTGGCAGACTTTGAAAGACAGTTTATTATAAGTATTTATAATATTGAATAGGTGGTAGAACCAATCGGGTCTCCCCGAGTGAACCACCTGGTGGATGTACTACCGCCGTTAGATTATCTTACATTCCACCGTAAATTAATACTTTTGGTTGGAGAGGTGCAGTTGTCCGTTGTTGTACAGGCAGTAGGCAGCGCATTTACGTACAACCTGTACTTCAGTCAGACTGTACTTCAGTCCTGTTTGAGGTTAGATGTGGGTGTCCGTGGGTTGGTGGCTTGCACGCTCGTTGTTAATTTTGTAACATAAATAAATGTATTTTATGTGTAAACCAGATACCTTCTTATTCGGAATACTAAAAAGAACTGAATTGAACTGAAAGGGGAACGTCTTACTCTGCCAGGTCTCATACCTTACAGCTTTATGCACAACAGGGAGGGAAAGGTGGGGGGGGGGGGGTGATTATTAAGTTCTCGAGGATACCCTTTCTGCCCGGAATTGTTTTTAGGATATAAATACTTCCCCGTGACTTATATTTCCACATAATATAACAATATTAATTAAAATATTATAATATATTGTGTAAGTATGCAATCGGAGCCTCATAGGAATAGAAGGCGTTGGTATGTTAATCAAAATCTGTGTATACCGTTGACTGCTTTATTGTTTTTATTTTGCGCTCATTTAAATATTCATCATGGCATTCAGACCAGACTTTGTAAGCTGTCTTTATTTAAAGACTAAAAAAAGGTAAACACGCATTGTGAATTTATTTCGTACTATTTTAGTTTCGAATACTGACCGAACACTTTTCGCAGCGAGGATTTAAAATACATTTGACTTTATTCAGTATTGAAACGTGGGAAGTTTTAATTTGTAGGTTTCACGTCTACTAGTTATTTTATAGTATTGGAACCTATAGTTAATTTATTGACATTGTATTTACATTTAGTACAGATTCAATTAACTCCATATATTTACCATAGTACAATAATTATTATCTAGATTTGTTACGTTAGTAATAATTTTGTGTATATAGTTTAAATAAAGTTTAACAGTAATTTTTTTAGACCTTACAACTGAAAACTGAATTTGTCTCCTCAAATATAATTAATCAAATGTGACGCTAGGTGACGCTTTTCATTTCTTTGATATTGTATAGTTATTTGCACTATAGAAATATTACGTAAAGTATTATGAAATAGTCACTATAATGCCAAGGGTTTCATTTAGTATCAGGCATATCGGTATGTCGTATAGGATTCACGACTAGCCAGGCCGAGCCCCGGCGCCTGTTAACGACATCGTGCATTTCTTGTTGCGTGGTCCCAGGCATAAGCGGAATTCCACTTTTAGGTGTTACTGGTAGTACTTATTTATATGGTGATAGAACTTTTCATTGTTTGTTTTCAGAGGCACCACTGCCACACGTATTACTGCCTTATTGTAACAGTATTAAACGTTTCTGTATTCTGGTGGTCTGCATGCTCGTTTGCTAATTTGCCATGCCATTATATGCCATAAAGACTGTGTTCTCATAACACGAAACGGATTGCCATATTGAATTTTATATCACCTAACCACCACTAGTGGCAGTGATAGCCTAGTGGTTATGATTCCATCTTCTCGGTAGGTCGTCCGGGGCTCGAATCCCGCACGCACCTCGGACTTTTAAAGTTATGTGGGTGACAGAATATAATTGTCATTTGCTTTAACGGTGACGGAAAATATCGCGAGGAAACCTACATATCTGAGAGTTTTTGTAAAGTTTTCGAAGGTGCGTGAAGTCTACCAATCCGCACTCGGCCAGCGTGGTCGACTATGGCCTTAACCTTTTCATTCTGAGAGGAGAGCCGTGTCCAGTAGTGGGATATTAATGGATTGATGATGATGATGAACCACCAATAAGCCTCTCCCGCTTTGCAGTGGAACATATTTACAGGTGTTACAGAGTACCAATGCCACATTTATATCTAAGTGATAATAGTACGACTGGTGAATTGTGGTAAAAAGAGTGCGGTAGCTCTTACAGGTATATATCTATATATATAAAGTTATCAATACAGACCGTGGCAGCGATAGTGATGTCCTACTAGTAAAATTATGTGGTGAAGTTATGTGCATGTTAAAAATGATTATCACATGTTTAAACGGAGGTGGAAAACATTATGAGGAAATCTATAAACTTGTGAGCTCTCTATAAATTTCTCAATGATGTGAGAAATCGATCCCCAGTGGTGGAGCAATGTGTCCAGAAGTGGGACAATAATGGCTCCTGATTTGCATGTAAGCCAATGTACCTAGTTTAATTCATCGCTCATAACTTGTACCAATATCAAAATTTCCGTGTAGCGTGTTAGTTGCTAGGCGAACAGATACAAGCCTCTGAATACGGTGTTCATAAATATGCAAACTTGAAATTGAGTACATTCATGCATAGGCATGTATACGAACTATTTATTTGTAAAAATAGTTTCTATGCATATTTTTAACTTTGTAAATCAACCCCATACTCTTAGACTATGGGATAACTAAAAAGGATCCTTTTACGAAATGGGAAGATAACCTAAACATTGTCGATGACGCTGACCAAAAGTTCTTTTATTTTAACCTTGGAGCTTAAGATTAATTTTTTGGCTAGATCTAGTCGGTTTCGAAACTTTTTGTAGTATAGAATTAACGAACTAATGTGTCGCCCATAGACATCTGTAATCAACGTCGGCCACAGTTGTGTTGCTATCCCTGAGGACTAAGTTGGTAAGCCTCGAGTATGTCTCTCTTTATCACGCCATTCAAACCAGAACACAGCAGCATCTAGCATCGATGCCTCTGTGTCGTATCACCATGGGTTTTTCTTCATGAACTGGAAACAAAATTGCTAGCGGGACTCTATAAAACAAAATTATGCTTATAACTATAGAAAACACAAAAACGTGCATTAGGATTTTTGTTGAATTTTCAGTGCATCGACACAAAATGTTTTTTGCATTAATCTAGCTAGTAAATTTCAGTTTTGAGCTCATAACTTACGCCAACATCAAGATCTCCTTGTAGCGTGTACTCGGGGAACGAGCGACAAGCACAGCCTCTGCATTCCGGCCCGAGCCTAGATAAACACGCGACCGAACCTCTCCAGAAGACCAGAATTAAAACGAACACTAATTTATACCGCGGAATGCAAGCGGCACGTATAGAAGCCGTTTAATGAGTTATTTAAAACGAAACGTTTGTAGTTGGTATGGCTATTTCAGAAAATGCTTTTTATGGTTTTTTGTGATGGAAACAGCAAGCCGGTTATAAAGCTAAAAAAACTAATGTCAAGTTGTCACTCGTAAAAACCTAACAACAAAACATGCAAGATTCGATTTTTAAAATACATTTCACACCAAACAATGGTAGACACAAACAATTGGAAGGTAGGCGGAAGTGCGTGCCAATTTTTTGCTTAACAGAACTTTCGCTATAATTTATCAAAGGATAAATTATTACGGAAAGAAAGTTACAACAATAATAAATGTGCAAATGTATATAATTTTATTTCTATGCGTTAGAAAATAGCTTAGATAAATTGCGCAAACAGTTGGCGTGTCTTCGTGCTTTTGAAACGTATTTTATTGAATAAGTGTATAACTGAATCGGATTTCTGTATCAAAATTCGCGCGGAAATGACGCGTCAGATATGTGCAGGCAGCGACAGCTCGTGAAAGGCGAGAATCAAATTCACACGTATTCGAAAACAAATGGCCCAGTTGTATCAGATAATTGGGTCAGCCGAGCAACCTGTTGCTCACACGCATTGTCTCGCGTCTCGGTGCGGCGGTCCCGTTAGCGCTCGGTCAAGTTCGGCCCATTGTGACGTGCTTCTCTGCTCTGTGACATACGGATTTACCACAGTGTAACCGCGGCAGTTCAAAGGTTCGTAGATTTATATCGGGATCACGATAACTGGACGCAAGCCGGCATATATGCTGCAGTGACAATGTCATAAGTTTCATGTGAAGTATCACCGTTTTAACCTTTAGTATGGTGGCTAGCTAGATAAGAGAATATTGTTGGACGAATTCAGTATAGAATTCTTCTTGCTTTATTGTGTATAAACGTGAATTTGTTTCACCTATTCATAAAGTTAATATTTGATTAAAAATGTAACCGCTGGAACTGGGTATTATGTTAAATGAATCTTTAAGAATTGCTCAGAACTTTTATAAATAAAAAAATGCGTTGAGGAAAGTTAAAAAATTCACAATGATTTTATCTCTTATACAAATTGTATTCGAAAGGGGACAGAGTGTATCATCGTGTACTTATATGTAGGTAAGCTTTGAATTCTCAACATATATGAGGTTTTTCAGCCTCTTATCTCGAGTGTACTCGGCGGCACATATCACTTACCTTGCCCCATCTGATATTCAAGTTGGCGTACAACCACGTGCGGCCTGACCCCAGCGGCTAACATCAAACGGTTTTAATGTTTGTCCTTCGTTTCCATTTGTGTGGTAATGCGCGTTTTGTTCGTGCTTGACAAAGATGCTTGCGACCTCTTTATATTGCATTCAACAGGGTTTATCTCTGCTTATGGTATGCTGCATATTATGGGCATTAGAATCATGGCGATCGTAAATGTCTCAGTGACTATAGTCTTGTGTCTGGCCAAATAAGTAAAAACAAGATAGATTATGAAATACTACTGTCTTTGGAATGCATTTTGTAGGAACAGTGATACCTGTAAAAAGTTTAACTGCTTTTGCATTTTTGCTGGTGCATAAGCCACATAGATGACTGAGCTGCAAACAAAACTAAAATGGAAAAAACGCATAAAACTATTAGCAACCTCAAAGAAAGTATTTGAATAAATAAATAACTACAGGTAATAAATACCGATGAGTTGTCCCGGAGGGTGTGTGTGTTATGTATTTAAATATCAGGAATGCGGAGGCAGACGGTATTGCCCATCACTTGGATTGCAATCCTTAATCGACTCCTTCGACATTCAAGGAAATCCATCCATTGCTGCTGTTATAATTCCGAAGGCTTTTTGTGGGATAGATTCAGGGCTTTGTGTATCGAGATAGAAAGTCTGCAATATTCTACAGTAGCATTTGTCCCACCACAATATCATCGCATACTGAAGATGATTGAAGCGTTACTGCACTTTATATGAATTCCAGTTTCCATTAAGATAGAGAAGCCGTCTTACCGCGTGGTAAACAAAAAAATATTAATGACATTGTATATTTTATTATGCTATAGCAAGATTATTTTTTTGGACATCTTAATTTTTTTCCGCCTGACAAAGCACTCTGAGATCAACAAAAAAAATTACACACTGTAAAATGTTGGAGCTAAGTGTAGCGTAGTTGGTTAAGCATTTAGATTGGTGTAACAATTGAAATGTATTAACTATTCTCATTGTCAGTTATTATTCTGTTTAATATTTCGTTTGATACAATAGTAGATGGTCAAGGTTCACAAATAATGGACCATCCCATTTGAAGATAATTACATGCAAATATTAAATAAAAACTTGTATTTTCTAGAGAGTGTCTTGATGGGCTAGTTTTTACCACCATATATGTATTTACCACTTTTATTTACTTACCATATTTTATAAAGTTTTGATAATTTCTTAGATATTTCTGTCATAATAAGGATTATTAACTGTAACATAGTGCTAATGAGTATGATATTCTTATTAAGTTTTTTAGATGATTTCTCAATATTAAAACGTCCTCGTTCACATATCCACTAATAATTGATAATTGGTAACAAAATTAAAAACATAAAGTTAAAACGTAAAGTTAAAGTCAAAAATATGGCACGGCGCGTGGTGAATCTGCGCGTGGAAGCTCGTTTAATAAGGCTCCCGCGCTAACATTATATGTAACCCACCAATAAAAGCGTGTAGACATACAACTTAAAAA
>DWKL01005274.1:0-10024 GCA_018249415.1 Phareas burnsi
TGGATAAGATGCTAACACGAAACGTTCTAACTCAGTCGTCAGTGGTAACAATGGAACGGTGGCCGACCGACCGAAGGACGTCAATTCTATTGATTACAAATGTCCATGGGCGGCGGTGCCCACTTACCGTCAGATGAACTGCACACTCGTTTGCAACTTCTACACTATAATTTTTCTATTCAAATTCTCTCTTATTACCCCTAAAGAAGTATAACCTCAAAAATAAAATGCAATCAAATATATCATACCTTCCTCATTGCATATCGTGCAAGACTTGACCAAACAATTCTCATGTACCGTGCTCTTCTTAACGTAATTCCGTGTTTTACCAGACACCTCCCTTGTTAGTAACGCGTAAGATATCAACAAAAATGTTAATGGCAACAGCATGATCGTTATTATTATAACTTGATAGTTCTCATAACAGTACCCCACCACCGTTGAGTTCGCTGGAATAAATATAACAAAGTAATTTAAACATAAATGATGATTGAGTGAACTTTGATGACTACTTATATCATAGCCAAGAAGTAATAATCGAGTACGGTGGAGGGGGGTCGTGAGGAGGGTAAACACACTGATTCAGCGTAATAGGTTTATCTTCCTTTTTGAAACTTCAATGTATAAACTGCATTGTGTGGAATGCTCTAAATTTGGAATTTAGAAACAAATTTCATACAAAGAAAATGAATTTATAGTATAAATGTTCTACCTTTAAAACTATCTCTTAATTATATGACGGGTCTTATTACATACACAAATTTAAAAATCGCCATAAATAATATCCATACAATAAATACATTATGATTTATTGTTACGAAAGACATTCAAATACATTTGATCATTACATCCTTTAATTTATTTCAACACCACACAGAAGTTACAAATTACAATTGTTTACTTAGCACTTAACAATTAGAGTGAGCACAATGCAATGACATCAGCCTCAGAGTTAGTAACTGATAAATGCAATAAGGGTGTAATAATACTGTGTATTTAATTACCAATAACTGTTTTTACTTAGATGTCATACTATTACCATACCACATTTATTATATATAAACAATATTAATAATCGATTGTGTCCTTTTTACTATTTCTTGATTACTTTTGATCGTATTTATACAGAAGTAATTACTTGTTGCTTTGTACTTTCTTGATAAAGTCATCACTGTCACTTGATAAATTCATCATTGATTTGATTTGATTGATTGCTTGGGTTAGGATTCTAACTTTTGACAGCGCTAACTTCAAGCAATTATTGAACTATACAATAAAAATGTGTCCTTAAATTGTCATTTTTACATAAAAACTCGCTTTTACTTCTTTATAAATATGAGCATCACTGCATTCTGGTATGTAAGCCATAAAGGTATATGAGGTGTCCCAACATATGACCTCAGATTAAAAACACATATGAGGTCTGTTTCATATGGGACTCCTGAAGTCAATTATAAGTGCCATGGACAGCAGTGACTAATTAACATAAGATGGAACGCACATTTGTATGTTCTAGTAATTCTCAAAATGTAAATTAATGTTTGTCAAGAAAGGAACACTTTAAAAATACACTTTATATAATTATATCAACTACATAATATCTTAACGTGTATCACATCTATTATCCTTAAAGTATCATAATATACAAGTTTTACGGTATATAATTTTACATCATCTCTGAAAAGATATTTACTTTATAATAGCATTTATTGTACTAAACCAACATTTCACACTATACCGTTACACCTCTATCACACTCCACACACATATAATGCAAAATACATGTTATTAATACTTACTTGAGGTAGTAGTGGTGCCATAGTCAGGCTGTGAGGAGGTGCTGGGGTGATCATTTTTATTCTGCAGCACGAGGATTATCGCTATTATACCACCTATCACAGTTACACATATTGCTGACAATGTTACCTTGTGCCATACTAGAATTTGATGTTTTTCTATAGCTGTAAATGATAAAATAAAAAATTGATAAACATGATAATTAAGCATTTAAATTTCATCATCATTATTATCGTCAAACTATTATTGTCCCACTACTGGACACGGGTATCCTCTCAGAATGAGAAGGGTTAGGCCATAGTCCACCATGCTGGCCAAGTGCAGATAGGTAGACTTCACACACCTTCGAGAACTTTAAGGTGTGTAGGTTTCCTCACGATGTTTTCCTTCACCGTTAAAGCCATTGAAAATTAGTTTCAAATACATACATAATTTCAAAAAAATAAAGGTTCATTGGAGATTCGAACCCCAGACACTTAGCTTGAGAGGCCGGAATCTTAACCACTATCACTGCTCTTTTCTCAATTAGATTTATTTTTATGATTATTATATTGTCAGTTGCTTTAGTGTTAATTCAATACGGCATTCATTTTATGATTATTGTTCAAACGCAAAATATAAACTGAGTAATACATTTTTTCAAGGAACAATTTGTAAAGATAACATTGTTTAGTAATAGTCAGGGGAAATTTGTATTGCTATTATCTTAATAAGTTTTACCATCTCAAGTAACATATTATAGACACACAGAAGTACATTGACTTCTGACTTGTATGATAGTGATTAATTTTTATCTCTAGCCAAATGGCTAGTTTAAATAAACTATACCATACCATTAATAGGGTGGCATAGATAAGGCTATGGATTGCATGGATTTTTACATCAGCATTGTTATGCTGATTTAAAAAATCATCATTGTTTTAATTGCTTAAAATCACGTCTTATATTAAACTTGAATTCATATAACTCTCATTATAATTGCATTGTAATTACAGTGTTGTTTATAACTATTAACCCTCTATTACCTACAACTGAAAGTAGGACAAACCAATCCGTCAATATCAGTATGATGAATAGACTACATACTACTTCTAATACGTATATATTTCCTATAATATATAAGTCTACGTTTCCTTAGATAAAACAGATAATAGGCGAAAAAGTAAATTAGTAAGATAATCTCATTACTTGTAAGATAAAGATGTTCAAATATAATATCTATATTTTCAGAGATATCGAAAAAAAATGTACATTACACATAAATATTTTAGTAGTTCCCACAACACAATCTTTACTCCCTATGAAATCTTTCACCTGGGACCTGGAAACCATTAAATTTATGAACGACTTTGAGAAGTTAACTTGGGTTATTATCTTTCCTGATAACCCTTGGCCTGGTAGCTTCCTTACACATATAACATGGAGAGTAGTTTAGTAAGCACTTACATTCATAATGAATTTTAACATAGTTCATAGGTGCAACACTGCACTGTATTCACAGTTCAACAACTCATGAGCAATATAATAATCACTCAAACAGGCTTTGTGACTGTTAACTACTTCTATTAACAAATAATATTATTGTATGCAGCAATACTATATAATTAAAAATTATGGACAGTATTTCATTCTAAAATAACACAGATATGGGGTTGAACGATTATCAGCCACATAATACTACTGTTAGTTATACCTACTTCTTACTTTTGGTTGTTACTTTGGATGTTGTTAGTACAATGGTGAAATTGTATTCTGTAATTATCAAAAAAATTAGCTTTATTCAAGCAAGTATTATGATCACTAAGGATACAATTAATGATTAACAGATATGTGCCAGATGTCAAAATATGTATCGGGGGATATAGACATAAATATGAATTATTCGTTTTCAAACAATGTCTACAACAAAGTTTTGTTGTGCTATAAAGAAATTTCTTGAATTTTTCAGATTCATTTAAGATCCATTATATAAGAAATAATATGGATATAAATAAAGATTCTTTTCCCCACAGATACCTACTACACTACATGTCTGGCCACAACGTACTTCTATACTACAGAATTAAATTGTAAACAGTAAAAAAATCTGCATACTGTCTACTTCATTCTTCTTACGAATCTTCTTCTTATGGCAACTTCAAAAAGCTTATGGACGGCAGTATTTGAATCCATAATTTGAATCTCAAGAAAAATCTAAAACCAATCTTAAAGCCAATGGATACTTTTGTCACATTAAATTATAAATAATTGAAATAGTAAAATCACATGTTAAAAACCAAAATTTCTCCTTAAAAATTTACCACTATAAACTGTTGTTTACATGGTAAATTTACATACCATATGGGCAATGGGGATGTCATACTAAAACAGTATTAAAATCATCATAGTTAGAATATGCCACTGTTGAAGTGATGGACTTTCATTAAGACCCTTAAAGTTCATCAAAACCAAATGATTTAAATCTTTAATCTACCATAGATGTATATGGTTTAAATGAACTGTTTTCAAACAATTCATCATATTGATTGAAGTACAAACAAATCACAATTAATATTTGTAAAATAGCGTCCAATGAGGAAGTCTCAAAGTATTTTCCTTGTAATTGTAAGGTGTGGATCCTCCACGTAATATACATAAACATATATTATGCTTTATTGATTCTATACATGTTTTTTTTAATGTAATAGAAATAACAAATGAGCATTCAGCCCATTTATTAGGTGGTCACTGCTGCCCATGGAATAATGTAATAAATTCCACATAGAACAGGTGTCCTACCTAAAGTCAATCACACATGCACTGCCACTCCTGAATACAATGATGGAGCATGAAAAAAGTGAATCTGCCTTACCACAACTTACGAAGCAGAACACAGCAGCACTACATTCCTGCTAGACTGCAGCAATGTGTGTGGCAGTTGTGCCAACATAGGTGTACATCAAAACCTTCTACCATCTCTTAAAGTACTTGTACTGTTTAACCTTTTTGACTACAGTTACTATTATTTAGTAAATAGTTTGACTTTTTTGTAGCTAACCTACAACTTCTTATTATGCAATATTATTTGTGTTTATAATTTTTATTTTTACCTAATATATATTATCTTACTAAGATTGTACTTACTAGAACGTAGTCATTGTGAAGAGGCCATTGTACATCATGGCTCGACTTTCTGAAACTTGTGGCCGTGGTGCTACATTGGAGAGGTGTTCTTAAGAATTTGTTAGGCATGGAGAGATCGTTTGGTACAAAATTTTACTGATATAGATGGATACTTTACTGTAGGCCTCCCACGGGACTTATTTTATTCAATGCTTTTAATTTAATTAATGTGATAACATTATAGTCTCCCTTGTTTACAAATTCATGCATTTATTAAGCATTAAGCAAACATTTCGATGTTAAAAAACTTACGTGCATCTTTCTCTTTGGCGCGGAAAGGACCCGCGGTGTCCACGTGGTCCTCGTCTGTCCGTGTGTACGATTCATTCGCTACACCAGATTTACCCTGGATTATCTGTTTGATTGTTACAGGTCCGTTGAAATATGTGTTATTCCCAAACTGAACATTCTCAGAGTTAGTCACCGCTACACTACCAAACACTGGCACCGCGGATGTCTTCACCAGGCTCGGAGGAATACTCGGCAAGTTGCTGATAGTCCTTGAAACTTTTTGTTTATCGCATGTATTGTCATCGTCACAGTTGCTTGCATCTCCGCTAATTTGCAAGTCCCCCAAATCACCTTTGACTCTTAAACTCAGATTAGGACTATCCGTTAATGATTCCACTTTCATAGCCATTTTATAAACCCATCATCACATTTTTAATGGTTAAACAAACTTTTATCACCATTTCCAAAATTTGATAACAACACAGGCAATTTAGAGAAGTTCGTAGGCTGATTTTTTTCTTAAAATAGATGTCAATTTTGTCAACTATATCCTGTCTATCAACATTTTTAATTTCGTCAACGGCAAAGGTTATAACATAGTTAGGAATTAATATTGTGGAAGCCAAAATGTAAACGCATTTTATTTCACGAAACCTTAAACCTGGAACCAAAGAGTATAATAATATATAGGGAACCTGGAACCTTTTAAACCTGAATTTTCATTTACAGAATAATGTATTCTTAAACTATATACATATGTATATAATTTAGTATTCACAGTGACAAATACTTTTCAATTATGTTACTATAAAAATTTAAATTTCGTATAACTGTCTATGTGTACTAAACTTTACCCATATCCCTGTCTAAACGTTTACTTAGTTTGAATTTTAGTATTCTAGCCTTTTGACAAAACTAAAACATAATTATTATAAGAAATAAATATAACACTCAAAAATTAATAATACTGTGCGCGAGACAAAATTTATCTCATTAGCAAGAGTAAACGAGAGTCATATAAATATATTCATTATCCCTTTCGCAATATGTGATTTCTTTATTTGGACCCAGCTTACTAGCTCCCAACAGATAATAGCTGTCTTTAGAAAAACTTTATTTTTGGCACTTTATATTGTATGATATGTGTATTGGGTTATACAAAATATCAGAAAAAAATGAGAAAATCTTTACCGAAATTCTATCAATCAAAAGTTAATAATGTTTTTTAGCTTAAGATCACCATTTTAAATGATTCTTCATAAATTACTTGGGCTTTCGTCAAATTCCCTATTTTATTCCTACACACAAGTAGCAAATCTAAAAGTCCTGGAACTTATAAAAATATATCATCATATTGTATGAAACTTTTAATATTGGTCACCCATGACTCACATTATAATAGCGCAATTTCTTTGTCGAGTTCTTCCATAGATAACAAAAGATATGGCTTTAGCTAGTTTTCTCATCTATAAGCAAAATGTAAAACTCTGTGGCTCGTGGTTGAACAGCAACCTTTGAAGTTTAATGTCAAATAGATAAAGGGAAGTGCTTTTATTTCAGAATCGTATCAATATTAGCATCGAGATGTTATCAAATTTTGAAACCTAATATTTACGTACCTAGATGGGATGGGAATGGATATAGAATTTTTAGCCCAGGATTGTCAGTTTTCAGCTTTATTATAAGTATTTATTTCATTTAAACGAAGGCTGTGCTGTATTCTGACATATAACTATATATTACTTGACCGAATATTTCATTCTGAGACATTTTACCACGATTCTGTATGTCACTAATGTAATTTATACTTTGATAAAATGTTGAGTAATATCTTAGAAAATTTAAATATGACTATTAAGAAAAAGATTTGTGCAGTACATATTATTACGACAATTAGAGTAGAACCGATCGATCTTCGATGTGCAGATTGATCTAGGAAAAGAGTTTAAAAAAGGGAAATCTTCACTCAAAAGATCAATTATCGATATTTCGGATCTCTAAACAATAATATGGTGTATGGACTAGTGTTAAAAGTCAAAACTCAAATGTCAATGTCAGGTACTATCTAGTATCTTTTACTCTCCACCGGTGGTCCTCTCAAGTGCGGTGTAATGTATTTCTGAAGAAGTTGAATAGGCAGATTGTTTTTATTATCTTATTGTACTATCAAAGAGAGTGTTAATCAAATTATTTATATCGTGGGTAACAAAAAAGGTTACATGACAACATCGTCATGGAACCGATAAATGAAGGGGAGATAATTATCTTAGAGCGGCATGGAGGGACACAGAGGGAAAGGCTCTACATTCACCCGCCAGGTAAGATGCTGTTAATTTTTAGTCATTGATTTTGTCTTTAAATCGATCATCGACAGATTTTGTGTTTGCTACCTATTAATATGTACTACGTTTTACCTTTGATATTTGCTTTGTATCAATTATTGATTTCTGTTGCGCCTGAGCCTGAGGGAGCTCTTATGCGCATGTATGCTACCCACCTGCAAGGTTAAGGATGCCACTTTTTGAAAAAAAATCCGAATTTAAAATTAAAACCAAAATATAGTGATTTCCCAAGCAATTGGTTGTAATGCATAGAATTCTGTGTCCTTTTATATCTGATGTAAAGGAACGATTTATTTTCATCAATTAAAAATGTCATGATAGAAAAAAAAACATTTGGAAGAAAAACAACCATAGAAATATACCTTCTAAAACTTAAATTATATTTTATTTAAATAGAAATATAATGATCTTCGAAGGATTCTAGGATGATAAAACTATTTAATAATTGACAACCCTACTGTTGACCTACATACAGCCTATGCCTAAATAGCTATTTATTTGCAACAGCCATATCCTATGGAGGTGGGTAAAGTAGATGCAATGGAGTTTGTCTAGTTTTTAACAAAAACAACATTAATGATGTCTTCCAGAAATGCAAGTGTAACAAACCAAACTAATAGACATTGTTTTAAATACTACGATATAGTAAAGTATAAAGTGAATAGTTTATTATCCAACTTATAACATATTCTGCCATTTTCCACTCACCATCGTAATCAGTTATTGGCCAGTAGCAACTTACGCTACAGGGTCCGGAAGCCAAGAGATCAATAAGTCATCTTCATCAACACATAACCAACCTATAAATGTCCTACTACTGAGCATGAGTCTCCTCTCAGAATGATAAGGGTTCAGTCCTAGCCCTTCGCATCGGCCAAGTGCAGATTGGTAGACTTTAGAAACCTCCGTGAACTTTACGATAAACTCTCAGATGTATAGGTTTCCTTAAGATGTTTTCTTTCCTCCTTCACTGTTTAACTGCTCATTGTTTAACACGTTAATTGCGGTGGCAAATATTCGAAACAATCCACTTATGCGATGTGCAATGCAACATTCGTCTTTTAGTATGGCAGCACACACAATATGCATGCAAGCTGCACGGGTGGCTCGGACAGTACAACACAACGGGTGCGTTTGCCACAGTCAATGTGTTAACACCGATATAACTCAGTAGCCACCAATGCTACACATATTTCTGCCTGATCCAGGTTTTTGAAACATTACTATGTTCTGGTTTGGAGGATGTGGTAAAGAAAAGGACACTTGCTCAAAGCGTTACAATTAGGTCCTCGGGAATAGCACCAAAAGTGTTGGTCAAATACCCATAAGTGCCAGAGAGTAAGTGGTTACTATCCGATGGACTGTATGCTCATGTGTTACTTATATGCTTTAAAGAAACAAGATTGATGGTGCTTACAGATATATGTGTAATGATAATAATGATTTTTTCACAGTTATACTTCCCATTACAGTATTTGAATATTTAATAATACTGATAGTTTTTATTAATTTTCATTGTAATCATCATTATCGTCACCTTTTCATTATTGTCCCACTGCTGTGCATGGGTCTCCTCTCCGCATGAGTCTAGTTAGCACAGTCCACCACACCAGCCAACTGCGGATTGAAAGCCTTCATAAGCTTTTGAAAACTTACGGAGTACTCTGATGCGTGTAGCTTATCTTCACAATAGTTTCCTCCATCATTAAAGCAAGTGCCAATTTATTTCTAATTAGCACATAACTTCTGAAGAAATCAGATGTACATACAGTTTTCAATCCCTGGCTTCCCAGAGTGAGATCAGAATCTACCACTGAGTTATCACCATTTTCTGTAATACTATTGATAAAACTGTCTTTGGTCTAATAAATTATGGCTTGTGTACTTTGATTATTATTATGTGTGAGATAGTCAATTACTAGGACATTGATAAGTAATTATAAATAAAATTTAGATTATGCTAATATTTAGCATAATGTAAATCTTTAAAAATGAAAGAATTCCAGAAAAAGGGATAAGTTAAGATTCACATATCCATTGCAGTTGAAGTTGAGATGCTATACTATAATTGTAACCAAAATAAAATTGGAACAAGGCAGATGAATGACTATAAAGAACCCATCTCCCTCTGTCAAGATGCTCCTGAGCGACAAACTTGACTGTCAAGTGTTTATAAATTCCTCAAAACCAGAAGTAATTTGGCCAGGAATTTACTACACTTGTTGCTGTTTAGTGATTCACATACCATTTGCCGATGCCACTAGTTATGAATGCTTCAATTAATTTTTATTACTCCTTAGAGTATTCTACAATCTAAACATGTTTTTATCTTTGTTAGTTTTATTTATATTTGTTAAAATTGATGACTTTTGAAAGTAAAACGATCACTGAATGGGATCCATTTGCCTTTCAACCCGTTTCAATATAAACCCGAGTACTTGGTTAGGTTTGTAAATGAAAATCTAAGAAAATATAATCTCTTGTTATATATA
>DWKL01005275.1:0-10022 GCA_018249415.1 Phareas burnsi
GCTTTTCGGTTCTTTTTTTAAACGAAGAATGGGTCTTAGTGAGATGAGTTTTAGGTGGGAGTGAATTTCACAACCTTACCCCGTGAAGAGAGAAGTGGGAATAGAATGAAGTTTTATGAGAAAAATATTTAAAATAGATTTAAGATGTGACCTCCAGGGTGCATATGAAGGACGTGAATAACAAAAAACTATGTATGTTAATGTTTTTTTTTGTCAAAAGAGTAGCAAAGGAGCATGCAGCCCGCCTGATGTTAAGTGGTAACTGCAGCCCATGGAGACCCATATCTAACTTCGAACAAACTGAAGTTCTATCTGAGATGACGTAGATGCATCACTACTTCTGAGGGCTAAGATGGTCACCTCGTTGTAATTTTGTCCGGCAACTGCACCTCTCCAACCAAAACGCAAAAACTGCTTTCGGGCGGATTATGAGGACGGTGGTGGTACTTCCCCGGAAGAACTACACCGTACGTTCTACCATCTATCAAATGTAAGTTTTTATTTTCAGAAAACAGAATTTCTTTAACCAAAAAAATACCAAAAACCAATGACGTGTGTATTAATCTCATGTATTCATTACAATATTCAAGTTTAACATAACATTTGAATCCTGGATAAACATGAAATCCAAGGCTTGTTATTCCGAGTCAAACGTTTTGACATAACTGTTATCTCGTCATATAATTGTCGGGGTTGTTATAATCACCCTATTATTGTACTTCCTCGATCGTCCCGGCTTGCGGTAGCGACTTGTTTTCGGTGATCGCTTGAAGCTATACTTAAGTGTTATAATTCAAAATTATATATTATTTAGTTACAGCCAAGTGTGAAACACTTTCTACTTATTAATCAGATACAAGTTTACACTCAAATCTTCTAAAATTATCCAAAACAATTTTAATCTAAAAATAAGATAAAGATTAATTCTTACTTAATTTGACAAGAGTATTAGCATCAGGATCAACAGGACTTGGCAGCAGGCGATCGTTCACCATATAGCCCTGACTTTTCAAAAAGCATTCATGTTCATGTTCCATTACTTTATCAGGGGGTACCCGATGGTTTGCATTGTATTGACAAGGCACCATGGTCTTTTGCTAAAAATGCCAAAGAGGCTGTTAGTAATGATACTATCTATGAAGTTTGGTAATTTCACTATGTTTATGAGAGGTGGTAGAACTATAGTTTATCCGGGGAAGTACCACTGCCACCCTCATAATTTGTTGCGAAACAGTTTTTGTGTTTCGGTTGGACTGGTGCAGCGCCAGGCACACTTACAATGAAGCGACCATCTTAGTCCTCAGGAGTAGTGACACATGTATGTATGGCCTCAGAAAGCACTTCAGTTTTGTTTGAGGTTAAATGTGGGTGTCTATGGGCTGCAGTGACCACTTAACATCAGGTGGCCTGCACGCTCGTTTGATATTCTTCGAACATAAAAAAAAATGTAATGATAATTATTCTAAATACATATAACTACTGACTCACACTACACATCTGTAACATAATAATGAACCCATAAACATTTTTATAACAGAAATAGCTACCAGAAACCGAGAACTCAGGACATCAATAGGACTCCATTTAAAACATAAGTCCTATTTTAAATCAATCAGATAAGTAGCTACTTGTACAATTGAGTAAATAAGCTAGCCTCATCGCACACTTTGAACCAAAGCACTGCAATGCAGTCACAGCTACTACTAAACCGCACTGCAATAGAAATATGAAGAACTGTAGCATTTTAATACCTCAACAAAAAATTAATAAAAATATATGTGTAGAAAAATAGATAACAGTCGCAAATAAAATTATATTAAAAACTTATTATTTATTTATTTACAAATGTTTATGGAATAATATAATAAATATAGAACAAACTTTTATATTATACATAATGGCTGTATAGTCAATATTTTTTATTTTAGGTTTTATTAGGTAGAGTATAGGTCAAAGATTATTAAATGATATCAAAATCAAGAATTACTAAACATCGCTTAATAAAATTGCCTTGGTATACGCAATACACGGAAGTAGCCAGTGTTCTAGGCACTATACTACAGGCTGGAATATTGGATAGTACATTTGATTTGTAAGTATTTTTAAAAATGCATTACTTATGTTATGGTTTGTAAGTACTTGTAAGTATTGTTAAAGTTGTAATTAAAGTTTGATCTTAAATATATATACATTATATTATAACCTCTAACAAATGTTTTCGATCCCACTGCAGACTCTGCAATATCATTGTCACTTCTGTATCAACTTCATTTAGATAAGTTTCTAGGTGTAATAATTGATTTTGCCTTGTGAGCATATTTGCTTCCATAGTAATGTATACTCGAAATGTACATAGAGAATAAATAAATGCTAAAATTTCCACTCACGAATCAACTGAATCGATTGAATTTGACAATTTGACATTGACTTTGTTTAAAGTTTGAGTTATCATCTAGTTGACATTGTCTATATCGTGGTATGATGTCCCGTACATATCAGTGTAGATTAAAAAATCGACCTATAGTAAATAGTCACATATAAACTGATTTACTTTATTAAATGAATAATTTATTACTAAATATAATAACTACATTTTTTGTAAACTGTTTTGAAAATTTTTGTAATGTTTAACTATTATAAATCAATTAATAGCAATCATGGCAATGATAATTTTGACACTTGGTTCGTCGTCTTTCTTTTTCTTTTTACATCTATCTGTAATTTTCGACGAGACGTGTGCTTTTGCAGGATAGAATAGTGTCTGAATGTTTGCAAAAAATGGCAGATTCTGAGGTAAAACCGTAATATATGCTTTATATTAAGTGATGAAAGAAAGCCAGATTTGTAATTCATAAGTTTGTTACCAGGGCCTGCAAAAATTGAAGGATATACCATTTAAAATACAGACCGCAAACTTACAAGAGAGACGTGAAGTTCTCGAAGAAATTCAGAATGTTTTGTCCATGCCTGGTAAGTAAAAACTCCCAGACGCTATCTGGCTCATCGAAGTTACACGACAGTGTTATCAAAAATTCATATTTATAACCTACTCGGTGGAGGATGTAAACAGCTGTATTGATCCGTCGCCCGGGCATTTAGTAGCCCTTCCTAAGACCTAAATGTCGTCTAGCTCACAGAATATAAAGGGTGCACTTTCAACTCTAACAAGTCTTTCAAACAAGTCAATATATTTGTGCTAGACATTTTATTTTGTTATTGTTCATTGTATATTTAATTGTATTACTAATTAATTTCTTATACTTCAGTATCTTGTTAATAGACAAAACTGTATAATTAAAACTAAACGTATATTTAGTGACAAGTTATAATTAACTATAGATTAAGGCGTAGGCCTTATTATTTATCTAAAGACGACTGAAACCAACTGATAGTGTGTTTAGCAGGTATAACTGAAGCACATATCCGGTATGTGTGCCGTGTATTGATGCTTACATTGAACCGTTACCGTGACTCTGCATCTCAATCATATGTGCGTGGTTTACTGGCATACCTGGCCTCCAAACACCGAGAATACACCCTGAAGTCTTTGCTGCCTCTGCTGTTAGAAATATCTGAACAACTGAGGAATACAACTACATCGTAAGTCAACATTTATATAGAATTTTAAAATTAACAACAATAATAGAATTATTCAAAAATAGACCTCATAGAATCATGGAATATGTGTTATACACATCAATTTATTTACATAACTTTAAAATCTCATTGACCAGTATTGACAGCTGAAAGTGAAATTTATTATAGTATTATGTTAAAATTGTTCAATTGAATAGGAAGGTTTCTAACTGATCGCTGTTGTTGATAAATATTTGTAATTATTCCCAAATAGGATTGAAGTCCTATCTGAAGTGAGTTACGGACCCATTGTTATTTCCGTGGGCTAAGGTAAAATGGTTTGTGTAAGTGCCTCAAACTTATCACACAAGTCAAACCAGAACCCTGTTCTGTATTATATGGGTATGGCAGAATTGCCTCTATAGTTAAATTACAAAATGTACAACTGTTAAATTTATTATTTTATTACAGAAAAAGCATTTGCCAGAGTGGACTTTATGCCCTAGGCTGGTCTACAGTAGTGGTGAAAGCAGGCCTTAAAGAGACTCAAGAAGATGGAGTGGATTATAACGTTCTCGTGGTGGCCCAGGGCAAGCTGCTTGCTGTTGTTACCGCATTTGGAAATAAGAAGAAAAATCATAATGCATATTCTTTGGTATGATGGAACTTAGATTATTTACTCTTTTGGATTAAGTGTCTTTAATTATCTTACACTTTTGAACTTTAAATTTAATAACTTTGTGAAAATAAAAATATGAGAACAGCAACAGCTGCATATCATTCGTTTTTTTTTTATTTATATGGCCATACTTTAAAGATGTGTGTCAGGTGATGTTGTAAGCAATTGTAGTTACTATAAACACACCACTTACTTATTTTTCATATTGTTTTGCAGCTGCATTCATCCTGGTGTGCCATAGGCAAGGAGAAGCTAAAGAAGTGGCTAAAGGTGCTGTTGGAGCTACCAGCTGATTCTGGACCACATGTGTGCGTAGCATTCTCTGCTCTCTGTCGGCATGCAAAGCAAATTGGTGACGAGGAACTGATAGCAAAACATAAGGTGTGTTTTATTTACTTTGTTTTAACAAGTATGTACATAGTTAGTAGTAAGCCTTGCAGATCACCTGATGGTCAGTTCTCCCACTTATAACGTTCACCATGAAGTAAAAAGCTAAAGTGAAGTATGTTACTAAGTCTAAGAACTAAATTGAAAAAAAGACAAGTTTTATATAATTGCTTTAATATAGTGCACAAGTGCAATATACTGAGTGACCTCTCCAATGTTTTCCATTTGTAAAAGTTGCAAAATGTCACAATGATGTCTTTACTTTTCTCCACAGGCAAAAATGTTAGAAAGCTTAATAAAGACCATGATCACAGTGAAGACACGCCCAAATGCCAACTACATTCAGGGCTGTGCCGATCTCCTGCGCACACTCGACAAGTCTGACATACAAGACACGCTCCTTCCATCCTTGCACAAAGCTATGCTAAGAAGCCCGGAGACCATTATACAGGCCGTTGGAGAAGTGATAGCCAACCTGGGCGTTTACATAGATGGAGTTGCTGTGGACATAGGAAAGAGTTTTATTGGTAAGTTGCTTAGAATGAATGAATTATTTTAGTACTTTTTGCTACTTCATAATTGAAAGTAATATAATATAATGTGAATAATTTCTTCACAATATGAATATTCTAAACAGTGTTTATACAGTTGTTATTTACAATAAAGCGAGGATAAATCTGATGTATGCATATCCACTACTGATATATATTATAAGAATAAATCACATTGATTGTCGCAAACAAAGTTTTTCTTCCATGTTTTCTCTCACATTCACTTTTTTGTATGTCCGAAATTGTTTCTGTAATTTTTCCTTACAAATACTTTTGAGCAAATAATAAATAAATAAAATTTAACAAAAGTTACTATTTATTATTATTAACCTATTATAAGTAATTAATGTGTGGGATTATTTTTAGTGAACTTACACTCCCGCGATGAATGGGTACGAGTGGAGGCGGTGCGCGCACTGGGCAGCTTGGCCCAGCGTGTGAATCAGCCGGCCACGGCGCGAGCTCTGCTCGCTCACGTTTTCGCCGAATATAATGGCGCCAGTGGCAAACTTACTTCGAGCGAGGATAAGATAGCCGTTTTGAATGTAAGTATTAAATAAAAATTGCGAATTTGCACTAATTTCTTATTTGTGTATTTTGTTCACTAAGTGATTAGAAACTTCTGCATTTTAATTAAAATGAGAGATGTGTAAAATATCCTTAATTTAACGTCTGTGAAGTGTCAGTAACGGGACGTATCGCGTGTTCAGGGAGTGTGCGTGCTGCGGCAGCTGGCGGTGGCGGAGGCGGAGCGGCCGCAGCTGCTGCAGGAGGCGCTGGCGCAGCTTTCGCGCGCGCTGGACAGCGAGTCGCACGAGCGCACCGTGTGCGTGGCGCTGGACGCCGCGCGGCGCTGGGCGCGGCCCGAGCGCGGCGCGCTGCCCGACCAGCTGCTGCACATGTTCAAGGTTTGCATTCCTTTACCACCGCCCGCTCTATGACTACACTCCGACGACCGCTCTTTCTCTACGCGTTAACGTACACGTCTTCGTACGCGTCCGTGGATTCGTTTACATTAACCAGCGAAAGCATATAATTCCCAAATATCACCACCCAAATCCCTCACTTGTATCGAATCATCACCTCCGAATGCCTAATGCCCTACATTCATATCCTTAGATTCAGGTTCACGGCAATCGAGTGAATACCTTACGATTGCTCGTTTCAACTTACATAACAATAGATAAGGAGCCATTCTGTACGAGCGGAAAATGTTAATTCACAAAAGCGTAGCACTAATTTCGGGTGCATTGCAGAAGAACATGTCGGCAAAGAACACGACGCAGGGCGTGCGCATCGCGTACGTGTCGCTCATCGCGCACGCGCTGCGCCACACCACCGCGGCGCCCGCGCAGGCCGCCGCGCTGCGCCCCGCCCTGCGCGCGCCCGTCGACAGGGCCCTCCAGCAACCGCTGCAGGTACGCGCCGTTATTGATTTACTGCGATAAGCCTCACACTGTGGGACTTCCTATGCTACGGCTTCGATCGTGAAGGTTACAGGGTAGCGTGGGGATTTTAAGCCTCGAGAGTACCCTCTTTAACCGGGTGTTTCTCGAGGAGGTAAGTACCCCCCCGGAAGTACTGACATCTTCCTACGATGATATAATATTGCATAGCCGGAGCGGGCGTATTCATCAGTTCGTAAACCAAACCCGCGCGCGGTCGAATGACCGATGTATTTATCGTCCCTTTAAGGAAAACCCCAACCGAATGTCGTCCGCGGTTAATTTCAGTCGCCAAGTGATGAATCAATCGCTCTGTAGAGTGCTTGGCGCGGAAACCGAACTGTTCATCCCTCGCGTTAAGTGGCGGATACAGTCGTTTCGACGTCAAGCTCTCAAACAGCTTCGCCAGGGCGCTGAGTCTCCGCCTTATATTTTGTAAGAGTTTGTTTTAACGGAATCGCTGTCGCGTCGCCGTCGCGTGAATTAATAATAAAATTTTACACTTCGATGCGCCCCTACACCGCTAAATAGTGTAACTTTGGGTGCAGTGATAGAATTTAGAATGTTACATAATATGGTGATGTATTTATCGTCCTTTCGCAGCCACTAGTGGTGAGCGAGGGCGTGTGCGCGATGCTGGCGCTGTCGCTGTTGGACGCGGCGGAAGCGGGCGCGAGCGCGGCGGCGGGCGCGGGACGCGTGTTGCTGCACGACCGGCTGCTGGCCGCCGCCACCGACGACGGTGAGTCGCCTATCGCGAGCGCCTGACTCGGATTCGGACAGAAACGAAATTTATACACGCGATTACGGATTCTAAGTAGACCGACAAAATGTCCATTTAAATTCTAAATAAAAAATGAGATAGAAGAAATTTTCATTTGGTAAACACAAAATGCCTCAAACACGATAAACGTACAGCTAAACACCTCCTTAGACGATCATCTCTCATGTTGAGTCCTGTCATTACGCACACGACATTGACAGATTTCGCTTCTGATCCCCGTTTAAAAAATAATTCACATAGTTTTCTATTTGACGGCTCGTCTGAGTCGTTAACGCTCCTTTATTTGCCGATTACATCAAATTTATGAAAAGTTACTTAATTTGAAATTTCAGTTTTAAGTAACAAAATTAACGAAAATAATTATATTATATGTCTATTGTTATAATAATGAAATTTCTGCAACTGATTTAACGAGTGTTTTAATTTGTGTTCCTTTACATGAAGCTCTAGCATATCGGGTAGCACTGTAACATTTACCCCTTTATAGTCCTAATACAGGTGGTGTTCCTATGCAGAAATTTATTGGAAAACTACTCCAGTATTGCCAGCGAACGGGGCTCGCCCCCGTACCGCGCGTTCGTGCTGAGCCTGCTGTCGCCCGCCAACGCGGTGCGCCTGGCCGCCGTGCAGGAAGTCAGGTCGCTGCTCGCCGAGCCCGACAGAGCCCCGCTGGCACGGAACTTAGTGCTCACGTTGAACGAAGTGCTCGAAGAGGGCAAGATATTCGTATCGAAGGAGAAGTCGCCGCCGGAGGAGAAGGGCGCCGAGGTCACGGGGAAGATGATCCTCGATTGTGTCCAAGCATTGTGTTCATTTAGAGGTCAGACATGTATATATTCAATGATGTTACACATGTATAGATTTTTCTCGTTTACGCAAGTATGTACTCATTGAGTCAAGCACCTACTGCGTCGAGCACTACCTATTTCGAAATATACTTTATACCATGGGTTTTTTTATGTTTTACAGATTATCCACAACCAGATTCCGAAAGCCTGGTGATAGACGCCCTGCTGTGCGCGCACCATCCGCTCGTGCTGGCGACGAACAAGTACGCGTGGGAGCGCCTCGCGCGCCACCTGCGCCTGGATCCCGGCGATCTCGTGGCCGCCTACGTCAACAATCTCAAGAACACATACGTAGAAGCTTACGAGCCCACTGAGGTATTCATTGACACTTCCTCTCATTACGAGTAGCGAATAGTTGCCAGTGATCAACTCTGTTAAATAATGTAGATAGTGAGTCGTTTGTGTGTCGAGGGAAACGGTACCTCAATAACTTGTCGATAGCACTTTTAGGATGACATGGACGGGCAATTCATCTATTGCTCCAATATGGCACGAGAGAAGATTTTATAGTACCGTTACATATATTAAATGATATCTGAGCAGCTCATAAATATTGCAGTTACGATCGGTGTGTGCGTGTGCAGGTGATGTCAAACGTGGTGGCGACGCTGTGCCGCTGGAGCGAGCGGGCGGACGGCGTGGCGGGCGCGGCGCTGGCGCGCGTACTGCGCGCGCTGCGCGAGCCCGCGCTGCTCCGCGTGTCGCGCGATGAGTACTTCGCCTTCCTCACGCCGCCCGGACACCTGTACGACAAGAGCGTCATCCCCGGGTGAGCTACGTCAGCCTGCCCCATCGCCCTGGCAACTGTTTTTTCCTTTGATGATTTAAAATTCATGAGCCATTCCTTCTCATTCTGAGAGGAGACCTGTGCCCAGCAGTGGGACATTAATGGGTCGATTATTAAAGCCATTCCTTAGTCAATTTATTTTATTATTCTAGAAATGAGGAGAGGGAAAAGGAAATGAATCTGAAGCGCGAGAGTAAAGCCTACAGCTACAAGGAGCAGTTGGAAGAGCTGCAGCTGCGGCGCGAGCTCGAGGAGAAGCAGCGTAAGGAGGGGAAAGTTACGGAGGCACGTATCGTCATTTAAAATATATCATTTACTATTCAAGATGAATTGTTTTTTGTTGTGTCATGTTTTTAAAGAAATATGTTCTTGCAGGTGCCGCTGACCGCGAAACAGAAGGAAGCAGTAAAAGCTCAACTAGCGAAAGAGAGCGCCATTCGTGAACGTTTGACAGAGGTGAACTTTTCAAGCTACGTTTGTAAAATGAATGTGTAATTTTTTTAAAACCTTCCTTTTACTTTAAGACAGTTATGAAAATGCCCAGAAGACGACTTTTAAGGATCAACGGATGGAATACCGTATTAGTATCACTAGTTTTTATTATAATTTTGAATGATGATTTTTGCCGATTTTTCCAAATATTGGCCCAATTTAATCCGTTTAGATGTATCGGTGATTCATATAACTAATATAACGAACTAATAATTCAACGAATGAAATGAAACACATTTAAGGAAATCTTATTCATACAATTTTTTCACATGACAATAACATTCATACATGAACGTTAAGTAATCAATACAAGTAATCCAACGATCGTCCCGCGTGCAGTTGAACTCGACGGCTTACCGCGCGACGGAGCTGCTGGGCGCCGTGGCGACGGGCGCGCCGCGCGCGGTGGGCGGCGCGGCGCGGCGTCTGCTGGGCGCGCTGCTGGGCGGCGCGCGCTCGCCGCTGGCCGCGCC
>DWKL01005276.1:0-10022 GCA_018249415.1 Phareas burnsi
GTACCTATTGTGTGCTTATTATATTTTATAATCGTTATTGCAGGTGATAAGGTCTCCCATAGTTTTTCATGTAAACTGACTTAAAGAAATGCCTGAACAAATTGCGGTAAGTACCAAAATTGTTTTAATTTATGTTCTAAATTTTAACAACAGTTTTTTTAATACATAACAATGCTAAATACACAAGACAGTCAAGGACTTGTTCAGTATATACTAGTCGCTTATCATATGCAACTCTCCCCCAAATGCCAATTCATTGCCAGCCTAAAAGAGTTTTTATAAAGAATCTCATAAAATACATTAAATATTTAGGAGTGTTTTAAGAAAATACTTAAGTCTTAGGATAATAAGGATATGAATATTTTTAATTTAGTACCTGCTTTGGTTCGTATAAAATATTTCACGAAATTTAAAATGTTTGCTTACAATCGAAACTTCATATCTATATTCCTTAATATATTATCATTCATGGAGGAATGGAGTTTGTAAAAGTTTTATAATGTTTTATAGTATTAAACTTTTACAAGGTTTTGTTACAAGGTTGCTTTTAGTACTATGTGTAAGGGTTTATTTTATAAACAATATAATCTTATTGAGGTGTGGCCTGGTTTAGTTGTTATTTTTGACACATAATTATATATTGAAATTAAATAAAAAGTTGCACTATAAATCCTTGAACTTTGAGATTAATTTAACACATTGCCTGTGGCAAATACACCTGTCGTGTGTTACTGTCTGCACGACCCGTGGGGCTCGCACGCATACAGTGTGTTCCTCCATACTGCAAAACGTCTGTTGCATTACATGGCGCATGGGTGGTTTGTTTTCAATATTAGCACTGCAGTCAATGTTTTAAGAATTACGAAAAATCACACAAATAAAAGGGGGAGGGGGTAGATTGTTATGCATTGGAAAGTTTTTTATAATTTAAGATGATAGGATTTAATTTTACACTTACATGACAGATAGAAAATAAATCCTCAGGGTATACCATATTTGTGCTTTATTCCTGGTAGGACATTTCTATTTGGATTTAGTTATAATATCTGTTAATGGGAGTAATCAAAATTCAATTTATAATTTTTATTTCATACTATTTTTTCTTTATATACTTATAATTTAAATAAAGTACATACAATTTGGGAATAGATAAATGGCATAATTACATATTAATAATTATAATATGCTGATGTATCTTTCCACTTGAATATATTACAATCTACATTTCCTTCTGTGTACATAATACTCTGGTATAAAACACATTATTTGTATTAATTGCTGTTATGACCTATTAACACTTGAATCAATGTAATGAATATGAAAGAATGTTAATTTTACTTTTAAATTATTGTATCATGTCATATTTTCGTTGGCTTTGTTAATACACGCTAATGCTTATTTTGTACTTTATCTTGGAAACATTTTTACTTATAGTGCCTTAATCATTCTTGAATAGAAATCTAAGACATTTGATATTTAATTTTTTTATTATATTGGGTTCAGCATTTGTATTAGCTGTATAAAAATCTGGACAAGTGCAATTCGGACCACACACATTGAATGACCCTTTACTCTGGATAACCTTTTGCTGTTAATATTCAGTTATAATAATAAGTAAAAAAATATATGTTAATATACAATATTCATTTAGTTATATTTCATAATGTTTCTCAAAGACATTATGACAATTTAGTGAAGGAATTTTTACTGTCGCTAAACTAGAATAGTTCTAATCGAAAATATTCCATAACTCAATGTATTCTTACTTTTCAGTACTTTGTTACTTTCTAAGTTATACTTACAAGCAAGATGACGATCTTACACCTCTGGAGTAGTGACGCATCTACACATGATCTCAGGTCTTTAGTCCTGTTTGAAATTAGATGTGGGGTTTTCTGGGGTGCAGTAAGTACTAAGCATCACATGACCTGCACCCTCATTCACTACTCTTCAAGCTTAAAAAAAGACTATCAAAGATATAACTTTGAAAACCTCAATGTCACAGCAATTTTATTCATAGACTATTGTACATTATTTAGATAAAATTGAAAACGTGGTGATATAAATATATAAATATATGAACATAGTATAATTTATGACAAAATTACGAAAAAAAAATTAGGGAACGCACTCCATACATGTAATAGAGGGATCAAAAATAATTCAGTCCACATAAAAATGTGGACGCCTTTTGTCGGGGTTCCAAAAATGGTATAGAGATTTCAAATGACTTTTTTTATTTAAAAATTGGTGAAATATGCACCTTTAAAGTCGTCCCTGTTGTCATCCACATCAAATTTTTAAAGGATGGGGTGAAAAATCGGAAAAAAATTCAGGTAGTAGAACTAAAAAACTTTTTCAACAAAAATAGATTTGAGTAAGATATCTTGTATAGTTCTCGAGATCCCGGATCGTTTCACACGCATTTTTTTTTGTTTAATTAACCACCGCAGAAATAACTTTGTTTTTCATAGTGGGTTTGAATACAAGGCGAATGTTAATTCGGACTACGGAACCCTTCAATGTGCATGGTCAGACACGGATATGGCTGTATTTATTCATTCGATAATATTTAAACACATCGGTCCCAGTAATAAAATTGTTATGCAATTATACTAATGCCGATTTTAATTAGTGTACAACGTTAGACAATAAATTGTCCAAAAAAAATGTCATCAGGTTATTTATTGAATAGGTGATTATATGAAATTTTGCTTAATTCTCTTTTGCGTTATTGTTATACCCGCTTCTATGATCAACTGTATTTTCAATGCATACGATAATGGACAGTATCTTAATTGTTGCAATGTTTGTAAACAAGTACGTATCAAGTCATAACACACTGTGCCTAATAACTATTATGTGCTTACCTATTCGGAAATGAACGTAAATAAACAACATCCAGTTCCTTCTCAGTTCGTTTAATAAGACTATGTTCATGTTGAGTTTTCGTAATGTGATCTTCTTTTTAATATGGTCATAAAAAAAATCAAGTTCACATAAAGTCATGGTCGGACGAATTTTTAAATATATTAATCAAATACTTATATGTATTTTACACTATAGTCAGGTGGTTATTGAATAAAAAAATACTTGAAAAGGGCAGTTCTTTATGTTCCTATTTTAAATTACATTGATAGCAGCTTATATATATAAAGGCGTAAAACATGTTAGATCTTTAACCTTTTATTTTATGGTTACATTCTTCTTTACTGGTCCTTTCAATAAAACACAACGTTTTGTTTCAGGCAAAAAGTTTGTTTGTCTGAGTTAAAAGAAGTAAAATATTATAATGAAAATAAATAAGAGTATAATTGTAATAGTGTAATGACAGACAAACGTGAAAGTTTTTAAGGATTACATATTTTGAAAGAAGGTATGTAAATGAAAAAGTATTGGTTGAAAAGTTTTTATCTGACCAGTATGTAATAGTTATCTATCAATTTCGGATATAAAATATATTCTAGTCTTATAATAAAGTAACGATGAAGTTCTTGAGTGTTATAATTGCCGTAAAGAAAGGATCAAGTATAAATAAAAAAAAAATTAAGTATCTCTTTGTGATTTGGAATAAACTACCTTTTTCTAAACCCATGCATGATATCCGTAAATGCATGCTACCCCTCCGTTTCCACTAAGACCTAGACTAAAACCTGAAAAATCCGTTTTAATTTTTTGCCTGTGCAAGTTGATCTTTGAATAAGTTTTGACGGAACAGATTTTGACGCTGCTGACAAAGGAAGTTCGGGAAGGTAGTTGCTATTAAATAAACGGATACGAGCTGAAATGTTTTTTTTAATAAAAATAAACGCTTCAGCATTCATAGCACCGGATACAGGTCCAGGTGCAGGTGCACACCCCAGGTAGTAGGTAGGTACTGCAAGTACAACTTATACCTGGGTCCAGTGGGATTGTAAATATCAGAACTTCAAAAAATTTGGTGAACAGGACTCTCTCAGAAAGATAATCTGGTTACGCCAATGAACACACACAAAGACGCACTTGATAGCCCCACACACATCTTATCGACAAGCAAAAAATATATCACTTTGATATAGTTAATAATAGTTGACCACCCGACTTGCGTAGCGGTTACCGTACCAGTCTGAGACCTAGAAGATTCGATTCCGGCCAGGCAGACATTGAAATGATGAATTGAGATTTCTGTTCTAAGTCTGGGTGTTTATGTACCCGTCTTTGTGTGAGTATCTTAGTGTATCTTAGTGTGGGGTTATACGTGTAGAAAAAGTTTATTATGCGTTTATTATATTCATTTGGATATGTGCTTCGCCGGTAATATATAAAGAATCCTTTGCATGGCAGCATGGTATCTACTGTGTGGTGAATTGCACTACGAAAAATAGCAATAAGAAAAAATGCTCTTCTTTTCTTATTGGTATTTTTCGTACGTATCTGCGTCATAAAACCGAACAAGGAAATATATAAAGCTATTGTAATAACGTGAAATATTTGAGCCATTCATATTGTTGAAGAGTACGCCCACAAAAACTCTAAATAGCTCAGTCTGAATACGATCTTACGTCGAGTATTGTCAATTAGCTTCGGCCAATGGAACTGTGTTGAGTATCATTTGACCACATGTACACAGCTCAATTAACACAACATGATGCATTAGAAGCGACTTGTTGATGTAGTACTTCAAGGCAAATCACGAATACCTTCACGAATCGTTCAGCAAGGAAAAGTCACGATAACGTTTATAATTTTAAGTCGTTTAATCTATCTTTGTGATAAGAAACCCGTTCCGTTTACTCGCTATCTATATTATTTTGTTCTTGTTTTTAAATTTGTTCATATCTTTGTGCGAATGAAAACAATTAAATTAAAAAAATGTGTTTTTTTTATATTTGAGAAGTATTAAACGAGCATGCAGGCCACCTGATGTTAAGTAGTCAATGCAGCCTATGGACACCCACATCAAACTTCGAACAAAACTGTAGTTCAATGTGAGGTCGTATGTAGATGCATTACTACTCCTAAGGACTAAGATGGTCGTTTCGCTGTAACTGTGACCGGCAACCGCACCTCCCGAACCGAAACACAAAAACTGCTTCAAGGCGGATTATGAGGGCGGCGGTGGTACTTCCCCGGACAACTATAGATCTACCATCTATCAAATCATTGTGTTATAGATTATGCAATCATTAGGAGTACGATCACATCACAGTAATTGCATTCTCAAATAGCTTTATCATTATCTTCTGTAATCCGATGATTTATCGCCAATATTATCTACCTTATCTTTTCTATCAATGTCACGAAACACGTCGATGTATTTGTTTACAAAATAATACTGTTTTTCAGATGGGTCTTCAATTGAAATGGGGTATAGCTGGGGTCGGTATGATCAGCCACGACTTCCTGACGGCGCTGGCGACCCTGCCAGCTGAACAGCACAAGGTCGTCGCGATCGCCGGTAAAGACCTAGAGCGTGTGCATAGATTGGCCACGCTCCACAATGTCAGCACAGCTTACGAAGGCTACGAATCACTCGCGCACGACACCTCTATAGGTAATGAAGTAATTTCAATACATATAGAACAGTCACGTCATACCAAAATCATAAACCACATGCAATATATTGAGCTTTTCCGCATCGCCTGCTGGATATTTCTTCATAACCACGCTGTTATATTCGCTGTAACTACTATACATACTAATCGCATGTTTTCCTTTCGAATTTATTTTATTTCATATTAGACGTATTATTTTTTTACAGACATTGTTTTCGTCAGTGTCCTTAATTTACAACACTATGATATAACTAAATCAATGTTAGAGAACGGCAAACACGTATTATGTGAAAAGCCGATGGGAATGACCTACAAACAGACTAAATCCCTAGTGGATTTGGCGCGCGAAAAGAAACTCTTCCTCCTCGAGGGGATGTGGTCGAGGTTCTTTCCTGCTTACGACGCTTTGGATAAGCACATAGCCGCGGGTGGGCTCGGAGACATCTATCACATTAACATTCAATTCGGGGTCGAAATTAACGACATAGAGAGAAATCTGTAAGATATTTTATTCACTCATATATTATTTATTCTTTTAAGTTCCACCATACTGTATTTTCTTCGGTGTTCAGTTTCTTGAATTCTAATAAATACTTTCATCGATAAAGTTAAAAGCTACATGCAGAATACTTTATGGGTGAAGATATCGTAAGAATTACACAAGTCGAATACAATGTTAATCCCAAGTGTAGCAAACTTAACTAATATACATAATCGTGAGATGGTAAAAGACTAGTTCTACTGTGCCATCACCACCCTAATTTATGCCTCATTACAGCCTGTGTTCGGTTTGAACGGTCTCTTAATGCACACATACTTGTATGAGGCGTGTCAATTTAAACCTCATAGGTAATAAGGCATTTCAATTTATTTAATTTGGTTTTTGATGCTATTTGAGTTTGTTGATGATTAATTGCAATGACCACTTAACATCAGGTCAACTGCACTATATTTGCTACGACTCAATTAGGTATGTCTCAAATGAGCATCACATTTCACGTTCGTCATGTGTTGACCAATTGACTTTGCAGAATGAAGGACATGGGCGGCGGCGCGGTGCTCGACCTTGGGGTTTACATGTTGCAGCTCATACAGTTCGTTTACAAGGATCCGCCCACGGACTTGATGTGCACGGGCCATTGGAGCAAGCTGGGCGTCGACGAGTCCATATCCTGTGCGCTCAAGTATAAGGAGGGCAGGACGGCCAGTCTGTCTGCTCACACGCGCGCCACCATGACCAACAAGGCGGAAATAACGGGCACGAAGGGGACTATCATCGTAAGTTATTACTAGTCACACACAAATATGTATAATATGGCCAAATTCGGCAGGTGGTTTTAGAATAAGTTTCTACGATAATATTATGGTAGCCTGATTCATATTTTCGGAGAAATACGTGGACAAACATACAAACGTACTTACAGTGTATGTAAGTTAAGAACTTTTACTAAGCATTCCATGTCAAAATTGATATTGTTTCTCTTTGATGACCATGGCACCCAGTAATACAGCCCTTCTACCTAGTACAAGGGCCCTTGCAAACAGTGTATATCAAGCAATTTTGTTTTTTTTTTAATTTGTACATTTGTTTGGAAGCTCTAATACGTTAACATCATCATCATCGAACCATTAATATCCCACTGCTAGGCCCTCGTCTCCTCATAAAATGAGAAGGGTTAGGCCATAGCCTACCAAGTGCGGCTTTGTATACTTCACACGTCATCGAGAACTTTACAATGAACTCTCAGAGGTGTAGGTTTCCTCACGATGCTTTCCTACGGTAAGGAAACCTCATCGTAAGGAAAAGCAACTGATAATTGATTTGTAATACGCCTGTAACTTCGGAAAATCATGTCTGCAGGATTCGAATGCCGGAAACCCAGCGTGATAGGTCAGAATATTAACCACTAGGCTATCATTGCTACCCAAACACATATGAATATTCATTAATTATAACAATATTACGTAAAAAATTCGAATTGATAACTTCTTTTTTAGACGTACATTAAAAAGAGTTCGCGTCTAATTAGGTGCGAAGTGAAAGTGTTCGTATTTATATGTAATTAAATCGTATTGAAAATAATAAGATTGTATTGAGAGTAAATTGTATTTTTCAGAATATAATGTAGATAATTCATAACGGTTTGCTAAATACGTTTAAATTGGAACGTTATTTTTTTAAATAAACAGTGCTTAATTGTTATTTTCCTCCTAACGTGGCCTGCGACAGGTCGTGTTAGTTACACGATATGTAAAATTTATCGTTAATTAAGTTAGTATTTAGGTCGAATGCTCTCGCATTACTGGGTACGATCTGAATCTGGGGAGGTCTGAGCGTGCGATACCAGTTCCTTCACAAGAGCTATTAGATTTCCTTAGACGTAGAAGGTTTATCTTTATTAATAATATACTTTTATGAGTCTTTGTTATTTTTTTAATATTCTGCGTGGGTTTGCCATGTATTGTTTGACAAATTGCGTGGTGCAGGCGTTATTGTAACGGTCTGACCAGACGGTTCCAGGTTCGATTTCCGGACGGACAGACATTTATGATGAAGTTTCGAGTCGGGGTGTGGGGATATGAGTGAGAAAGCGTTTGTTTATTGTTTAATCCATTGATTTGATTCATAAGATTGCGGTTTTGATGTATCAAATTACACGGAAGGAAAATAATATATTATAAAACCTAAATAAGCCATTCAAACAAAGTAGCGCAACGGAATTTTGAAATGGTATTTTTCCACATCCATAATTAACATAAGATGAATCGTTCTGTTTATCGGTTTTTACGCTAAAAATTAAATCTAAGTCACTGTGTGTTTCCTAAAATCTTTCCGTAAATGTATATTTGGGTGGTAGAAATACTTTATAAATAATATTTTTTATGTTTGAAGAGTAGCAAACGAGCGTGCAAGCTACCTGATTTAAGTAGTCACTGCAGCCCGTACCTAATCTTAAACAAAATTGAAGTTCTATCTGAAGTCGTACATAAATGTGTCACTAAGGTGATTGCCTCGCTACGAGCGTGCCCGACAACCGCACCTCCAACCGAAACAAACTGCTTCACGGCGGATTATGTGGGCAGCGGTGGTATTTCCCCGGACGAACTATAGTTCTATCACCTATTAAATAACCGCGATAGAAGTAAACCGAAATGACACCTACAAATGCTTTCCATACTCTACACTCATAGCCCCGCACTAGGATTGCCTGTGCTAAGGGTACCATAGCCATATAAAAAACACAAGACAAACATAGAGCAGAAATACAAATTCATCATTTAAATTCCTATCTAGCCGGAATCGAACCCGGAACCCTCTGCGTGTCAAACCGTTATGGTTACTGAGCCACGCGGGACGTCGTAAATTGTGTAAATCCTAGCTATCCTAATACTATAAATGCGAATGTGGATTTGTTTGTTTGTTACGCTTTCGCACCTTAACTACTCAACCTATCATTATGAAATTTTGTACACACATTGTTAGGGGTACAAAAAAGGACATAGGGTACCTATAATTCAGAAAAAAATACTATTCCTGTGCGATAGAAAAAATATTTTTATATGGTCGTCCTGCATATCAACTCGGCCTCCCGACATAAATAAGAAGTTTGGTAAATCCAAATGTCTATTAGAAATTAATTATCCGTCGCTTTAATGATGAAGGAAAACATCGTGAGGAAATGTACACATCTGAGAGTTTTTGGAAAGTTCTTGAAGGTGTATGAAATCTACCAATCCGCACTTGGCCTATGCTGGTCTATGGCCTAACGCTTCTCATTCTGAGAGAAGACCCGTTTCCAGCAGTGAGACATTTGGGTTGATGATGTTGATTGAAGATGCCTTTGTGAATTGTTAGAAGTTACCAGCAGTCTGATCGCTATAAAATTGCGTCTTAGTGACATCAATATGGTTATTTTCACCTCGATAAAAAACAATATTTATTTTCATTGTATGCAGTGTATATTTAACCTAGAAAATTAGAAACTACATTTGTCCTGATGATCCTGATCAGGACTCAAGAACAAAGTTATCAAATTGTATTTTCGGTAGTCCTTAACACGTATTTAGGACATCCAGAAGCTGCAGTAAGAACTAGTAGAGTTAGTTAAGATATAACGTCCTTTTTGTCAAAGACTATATATACTATACATATTTCGTCGTAAAGAGTTTACTGGCGTGGAGTCCAACCTTTAGAAAGTTTAACAAAAAAGTGTAAAAAAAAAATCGATTATTAAAACGAGTCGTGACCGACCGATTGGATTAAGCGAACCGATCTGTAACCTACAAATGGACAGACAGATGTATAAATCAGGACAGTAATTCGACAACCGTTCATAATTTTATTAGTCTTGTATCTTTATAAGGAATACTAAATAAAAAGCACGAGATTTCTCGTTCAAAACTACGTAAGACTTAAAAGTTGCTTATCATGATCAACCCATTACTGTCCCACTACAAGACACGGGTCTCCTCTCAGAATGAGTAGGG
>DWKL01005277.1:0-10021 GCA_018249415.1 Phareas burnsi
AGTGCTATGTGCGGTGAACTGTCAGCCTGTAGAAACTTCAAGTTCCGGTGAGTACCCCGAGTCTTCATCCAAAGAACGTGCCTAATCATTAATGTTAAAGTCATCATCAACCCATTATTGTCTCACTGTTGCACACTGATGTCCGCTCAAAATGCTTTGGCCAAGAAGGCTTTGGTCATAGTCAACCACGCTGGCTAAGTGCGGATTGGTAGACTTCACTCCTTTGAATATTTTACGGGACACTTTCGAGCGTGCAGGTTACCTCACGAAGTTTTCCTTCATCATTAAATCAAAAAAATGAAACAATATATTTGATTGCCTTGGATATTACAATTTAGACTAAAAAAAAGGCACAAGGCAACAAGGGGTATCTCAGCTGTTGCTACCTGGGTTTGAGAGACCTCATGTAGCGCTGTTCTCCAGCCACCCCCGACTCCCTTAAATGTTGTGTGGGAGCGGCTCCACTATCGTCCCCCGAGTACATCCGTCAAGCGACAATTAATATCTTATAGGCACATAACTTTCAAAAAATCAGAGATTGCGTGAGGATAGTCTATTATTATATTTCTTTGTTTCTACTCTTAACGAGCGCGCGATGCACGGGCCTGCCTAATATCTGCGCAAGTTCCTCTTAAATTGGACGGTACAGACAAAATTTAAACGGATCATTATAGGTTTGGTATAATATATAAACTTGAGCTAATATATGTAGCTTGTATATATTTATAGATAACATGAGCTTAAATATTTGTATACTAGCTAAAGGTTTCTTTGTCTGTTATTTCAGTCGAACACCCAAGCAAACATTCGCTGTGGAGGAGGTTCATCTATCCATCTTTGACATTTGGCAGCTTCAGCGACAACAGCGATGGCAAGATAAGGACGAAACGAAGGTATTATTATATTTCATAATCAATTAGTTAACTCCGATAAATTATTTGACGTACCGTTTCGACAACGTCTTAATTATTCGGTGAATTTTTCGAAGCTTGATCGATAGCATTGTCGCGGAGTACGGCTCGGCTAACGAGACACATATCGTTCCCGACTAAGTGGACTAACCCGAGCACGACAGCGGGATCCTTGTTGTTATAATGCGGAACAACAGAAGTAATAGTAGCGCCGTCAAATAGGTGGCAGAACTGTAGTTCCTCTGATGCGGTATCGTAGCTCCCTCACGTCCCGCCGTGAAGTAATTCTTGCGTTTGCCGGGTACGCTTACAGCGAGGCGACCCTCTTAGTCCTCAGAGGTAGTGAGGCATTTACGTAGACCTCTGATAAGATCCTGTTAGAGGTTGAGATGTGGGTGCCATGAGTTGCAGTGACTCTTAACACCAGAAGGCCTACTCGCAAGTTTGTTACTTTTCGAACATAAAAAAAATGATGAAGATTTTTACCGCCTTCTTAAACAGTTTTTTTATTTTTTTTATACAGTTCAGCCGAAGAGTGCGAGAAGCTGCAGCTGTGCCGGCTGCACGCGCGCTCCTCGCACAGTTTCTTAGCGGCCTTCGAGTTGTATTTCGTTAAGTAAGTTAACGTTTCTCCATAATCTCTTCTCTATTCTACCAGCTCTTGGTTCAGCATCCATGGCACTCTTCGCGATATGGATTCGCGGGTTCGAATTCCGCTCAAGCGCAAATCTGAGTAGTTAGAGTCCTAAAAGTAATCCATGACGTTGACGACCCGCAGCGGTCACTTTAGGTCTAACACGCAGACGAACACATGCTCGATCCGGGAACCAGGGTTAGTTAGGCATGTAAATGATGAATTGGAATTTGTCCCGAGTCTGGGTGTTAGTATTTTCATCTTCGCGTGTGTGTATGTGTATGAATAGCACCCACAATAGGGAATTATATATAAGGAATATATAATAAGAGTAGAAAGCGCGTGACAAACTAAAAATATTACTTAAAGGATACCAACACCGGGTACCACCTGGCGGCCGCGCACGCTTCTCACATTGCACATTCTCTGCTTAACCGCCGAGAGCTCCAATCACATCGCACTCGTATTTTATTATATTTATTTAAATTTCATCTCTCAGAAATAAACAACATTAAAATACACAAACACTTAAACGTACATCAGCAAAGTTATCACCAACAATCCATGTGCAAATATAACGAACGCGCGCCGCCCCGTCCCCAGCAAGGAAAACGCGCGGCTGTGGGACCACCGCGCGCGCTCGCGCGCCGCCTGCGAGCGCCGCTTCCCGTGCTACAGCTAGCGCGCCGGCCGCCGGGCGACGCCCCGGAGACTAATATAATGGCTTCATTTAACTGCTTGTTTCATTTTAATTTAATCCTTTTTATGGACAAAGCAATTAGTAAGTTTGATATGCTGGTATCGGCCAGTATGCCGGTACCTCGAACTCACTAACGGCTAAACCGTGACCGATACCAGTAAATCGATATCAATATACACTGATTACTGTGCCCATACAACTCTCAAAGTGATGTAGATATATTTTTAATGTTGCTGTGAGCTGAAAGCGCGTTACATTACATCAAAAAGTTTTCAATACGTGTGACCGGCAACAGTTAACGCATTGTTAGAATCTAAGAAACACATATACCTGTGAAGGATATATATCTATCGAAACTACTCAGAACCGGTCACATGCGAAAAATGTCCATGTATTAACAAAATACTTTTAATTGCATTGGATTTGTTATTGTGTGTACATGAAAAACCGATACGAACTAATTTTAGTATTTCTGTAATCCCATCTCGAGCTCAACTGTCAATTTAGTCATAATAATATTATTACGATACATTTAATCGATATAAAATATGCAACAGAGGCGGACGTCGAGGTCACGTTGAATAAAACATGCCTTGCCAACGACTCAGTTTATTTCCACCTCCACGCCCCCGAGCGCACGCCGAGGCCGTCACGCTCAAACGATTCACTTATGAAATAAACAACAAAACTGAACATAGCTACAATGCCGTTTACTTATATACAGAAGGCGGCGCGCGGGCGCTCGCGGCTCGCGGGAACCACGTCAACATATAGTAACACCAAAACATCGGCACGTCTGCCATGTAACCTTTAGTAAATAAGGAAATATTTTAAAAATAACACTACTATTTTCACCGAGCTCTAATACCTTTTCACACAAAAATAAAATAAAATATCCAGCATCCGATAAATGGTCCCTGCGGCCCTCTGCGGGCGCAGGGAGGCGCAGTCCACCGCCCGCCTTAAACACTCGATAGACGCGGAATGATCATTTAAAACGTCTAACATAACTTGTACACCTTTATTTTGACTAATCAGTTCAGCTTCATTTCCAATATATATTTTTTTATATTGTATTTTTAGTTATACAAAGTTATTGATAGAAATAAAATATTTTCCACTCCGGCACGTCTCCGGTACATACCTTTTAAATACTCAAACTTAATTATTATATAAATATTTTCTTCCCTAAGCTACAAATGACCGTTGTCTCGATCCGTCCCGCCGTGTGCCGTTACGAGCGCTGGCGCTCCGGTTATTTTGTAATAACGGTCAAGTCAATACTGACTCTACCTTCCACAGGTCCACAGGTCCACACGACTAAGTTTCACATTATCACTCTAGATGAGCAAGATAATAATTAACTAAACTAAATTACAAAATGCTAGCAACGACGCACGCATGTTTAAGTATAAAATACTACATCCGCCAAACTTAATGGCCGCTCACAGTCACACACACACGGTCTTACAGTCACATACGTGCATCATTTTATGAAATCAATGTAGTCAATGGGTTTTTAATCCCTCCGATTTTAAATATTTAATGGCATTCTTCGTAAACGGCCACCAATGGAACGAGGGTCCTAGCTGGTAAAGCAGATTCAATTTTTTGAGACGGTCCATCTCAGTGCAAAGTGGCAACGCACGCGTGATCTACTATCGATAGGACTTCTATTCTACATGGAGGCGGTGACAGATTTCCACGAACGCCAAAAACCTCAGGTGACCCCCCCCCCCTCCCGCCGACATCATCCCCGCGTCCCTACTGCGCCTTCTTCCTGAGCAGCTTCCTGTTAGCCACGTTATTGATGAGGTCGGGCTTGAAGCGCGCCATGAGGCGGTCGCGCTGCAGGAACGCGAAGCCCACGAGCGCCAGCAGCGGCACCACCAGCACCGACGTCTGCCGGAGCTCCTGTTCCGACGATCGCACCTGGAAGAAACGCATGTATTCAAATTTAGATATTACTCCATGAGCATCGCTCCGAGTAGTTTCCGTATTGGTTCTACGATAGAAGTGAATTACCACTATCGTTCCACTGCTGGGTACAAGTATCTTTTTTAGAATGAGATGGGTTAGGCCATGATACACCACGCTGGCCAGGTACGGAATGGCTTCACACACGTTCCAAGCTATAGAGGGAACTCTCAAATATGTAGATTTCCTCTACGACATTTGCCTTTAGCGTTATACAAAGTGATCATTAACTTACTTGTAAAAATGTAAGGAGCGTGCAGGATTCGAACCCCGAACCGCCAGCGTGAACAGCCCGAATGTTTTACCTAAGCTACCACAACTGCTACTACTTCTAGTGCTCAGTAATCACTAGCGGCTCTCCACATAGTTCTACAATAGAACCGAATTGATGAAAAACTCCAATAAATTCTACAACTTATTATTAAAATTATATTAGGCCGCGCTTAGAGTTAAGTAGTCTAACATGCAGAGAGTTCCGGATGCGATTCCTGGTCAGACAGACATCTAAATGATGATGATGATGACACAGACATCTATTCCGGGTCACCCAGACCGGTTCGTCCGTTCTTGTGCATGCCCTTGTATGTGCCCAGGCACCCCGACACAGAATATCTTACTGTGGGAATTCAGAAAGCGTGTGTTCACTTAAAAAAGAAAGAATATAATCTAAGACTAACCTTCGGCACGAAATCGATGTCGAAATGCTTGAAGCGGCCGTCCGACGTGAAGTAGTACGCGTACTCGCCGTAGCTGTGCGTCGCCTTGGACAAGGTGGACTCCAGGCTGACCACGTATGTCTTGTTATCGGCCGGTAGCCGCGGCAGCGCGTACATGAGCCCGGGGTTCAGCGTCTGGCTGTAGCCCGCGGGGTCCAGCTTGGTGGAGTACACGGGCGACTGCGGGGAGGCCTCGAGGGCCAGCGCCAGGCGCAGCGAGCGATAGTGCTCGACGAGCGGCGTGCGCACCAGCACGTTGATGTCGGTGAGCTGCAGCGGCTGGATCACTATCAGCCGGACGTTCTCGATGTCCTGTTCTTTCACCTGGAAATCGGTCGCTTTCCCGTTCATACGTTTCGTACTTACAGACTTTCCAAAGTGTGTCCATAATGTAAACATAAAAATACAACGTATATATTTATTATTATTGTACCGAATAAAGTGTTTACTGAAGCAAAGTTATACATTATCGTTGTAAATCAAGAGCTTAAAAATATTAAATATTAATGAAAATGATAGCCGCTCGAAATATAAATAAATTTAATTCATAAGTAAATAATACAAGTGATACGCGTTTCCGTATCGTGAGCCGTCCTGGGATGCTTTGCCCGACTAAGCTCATGCCTAACCAAAACGCGGACCGACACAAACATAATGACAACGCTTAACATGTTCCCCTACGGGGCACACGTCCCTCGCCTTCGAGCAGTGAATGGCAAGCTTTATTCGTACCTTATATACATATTACATTTATTATATTTACCTCAAATGTGGGCGGCGCTTTAGCAAGCTTGAGCCCGGCCAGCTCCGGCGCGGTGGATTCCTTCAGTTCGATTGTGTACACGCAATTGGGCGGCAAGCCTCGGATTCTGAAAATTATTAACAAATAATGCAATTATGTCCTAATGTGTTCTACTCGAGTGTGCTGGCTAATGAGGATAATTTTATTGAAATAAAAAAATAGTTAGGATGTTTTTTTAAATGATGAAAATAACAATTTAAGCTGCGGTCCACCTGATTTTCAATGGTTTCTATCCGCTCTAAATACCTTTCACCAAATCCAAATAATGAAGAAGTCCTGCTTGTAGTTGTCTATAGATGCGTTGTTCAAGTAGTTTTGTGTGACGAACCCCTCACACCAGAACATGGCGGCGCGGCCACTGTGGCAGCTATACCCTGCTGCTATAATCGTTACATCGAAAATAGTAATGTCGGTGGCGCGGCCACAGAACAACGGAGGTCTGTCAACTTAGACTCTGTCACGGATCTCGGGTTAAGATTTGCGATTACAAGTGCTCACCTGAAGTCCCCGTTAATGGAACCAGTGGCCTCTTGCGGCGGGCAACGCGCCGCGTCCTCGGCGCGCGGCACGGCACGCAGCGGCACGCCGGGCACGCCCACCTTGCCCAGCGACACCGTTTTGCCCGACACCGACCACGCTACACGGATACCTCTGTTGAAAATTATTTAGCTATAATTAATAATCTTTAGTTTCTATTCCAGCCCTATATTTTTTCAGATTTAGCCGTTACTTTCCGTTTAATTACTCATATTACTTTATTTTTGCCCGTTGAATTAGAGTGTTTCTTTTCATTTTTTAATTGTTTTACACCCATATCTATAGCGACCAGTTAAGTGCATATAATTATTTAATAAATAATTCGAATACATTTCGTCTACATTTTTTAAACGACTGTTACTTTAGGAATTAGGCAAGAGACAGGAGCGAAGAGTTAAATGTTCGTCCGCATGTAGAAGGCAACACGGAGGGAGCACCTGAAGGTGAGGGCGTGCGTGCGGCCGTCCTCGACGGGCACGATGGCGTGCGGCGGCGCGAAGCGGTACTCCTTCATGCTGGGCTTCACGTAGTACTGCGCCGGCGCCAGCGCGCCGAAGCGCAGCGCGCCGCGCGCCGCCGCCACGTTGCGCCGGAACGCGCCGCCGCTCACCGACACCAGCGCGCCCTGCGGACCGACGCCCGACTCGCATCACACCGATCACTGATACGATTCTGATGTCATTCATAGCTTCCATAAAATCGATCAGCTGATAAAAGTGAGGGTTCATTTTTGTTTCTATTCTAATCATTAGCTGCAGCTCATGAGCACCCACATCAAACTTTAAACAGGGCTGAAATCCTATCTGAGGTGGTATGTAGGAGCATTACGTTACTCTTGAGGATTAAGATGGTCACCTCGCTGTAAGGGTACCCGACAACCGCTCCTCTCCAACTAAAACACAAGAATAGCTTCACGCCGTTATTAGGGCGATATTACCTCCCCAGACGTAGCACCTGTTATTTTATAACGTCCATGAAATAATTTGTTTTTTAACGTTCGTCCATCCCGGCTCCGGTGCCCTTCTGCGCGTGTTCGAACTCACCTCGAGCGGCGTATCGTCCTCGTCCAGCAGCTCGACGGTGATCTCGGCCAGCTTGTGCGCCTGGATGGTGCCGTCGGCGTCGGGCGCCGAGAACACGTACGAGTCCTTCTCGGCCGTGACGCGGTACGCGCGCGTCGCCGCCAGCGGCCCGAAGCTGTACGCGCCGTCCGCTCCCGTCACTTGCGTCAGCGTCAGCTCATCTGGGAGAAGAGAGATCGCGGTCCGGTACTGCTGATAAAATCTATTTATTCGATTAATTTCTGTCGTTTTGCTTAACTTTACTTATACTACTATATTCACTAAGGATTCCCTACATTTACGAGGTCTCCCTAGCAATATTTAATTGTGTCAACTCAATTGTAACTCAAAGAAAGATGTAATTTACTTAGAATCACAAAAGAAAACAAAATTACACACTCCAAAAGTAGATTTCAAATTGGTTAGTGCTTTAGATTAGACTTAGGTCACCTGCACTATGAGATTCATTGTTAAATGAAAATTTAGGATTAAATGGTGGACGGCAGTAGGCCCTCAACTACTCAACTCTCCTGTAACACCTTGCAGGACAAACCACAAGCACAGTTCATATATCTAGTATTAATATATATGTACATAGCGGTCGGAAGTTGGAATGAGTAGCCGCTAGTGGCTAGTCATAGCATACATAGCAATCGTTAAACCTTGTCGGGCAGCTCGTGGCCGGTTCGAAAACATGCGGCACAGGTTAGCCACCAACCCGTATTTTCTTCACCAATCCGCATTGGAGCAGCGTGGTGAAGTATGCTCCGGGCCTCCTCGGTCGTGGGAATGTACGCCTAGCAGTGGGACAAGAAAAATCACAGCAGACTTCGAAATAGAAAGGTGGGAACGGCGAAGTTCCAGCAGTCGGAGCCAGGTCACTCACCCGACTGCAAAGTGACGGTGGCGCCGGGCACGGGCGGCGCGATGCGGCCGGCGAGCGTGAGGCCGCGCTCGGCGCGCAGCAGCAGCGCGGCGGGCTGGCAGTCGGCGCGGCCCAGCACCTGCTGCGGGCCGGGCGGCGAGAACAGCAGCGAGCCGGACTGCGCCGTCACTACCGATATTTCTCCCTGGAATTACATTTAAATGTGTTTATTTCGTATGGGCTCACGGAGGCGCTAAACAATTGTCAGTTCCGAGGTCTTTCCTTAAATCTACTGCCGGGTTCGGGGCGTGATTTCGACTGAGAAAATCCAGCACTCAGCGGTTTTGTCTTTTGATGTCCGATATCTCTCTTTGTTTTTATATGCCGTTTATTGGGATTTTACATAATGATCAATTTCAAAGACTGCTATAGATATCGGATAATTCATTTTATTTATTTTGACGTATTATTAAAATTGCTATTCAATATTTAGCAAGCAACTTTCTGCTGTTTATACACATAAATTATTGTGTTGTGTAATATTGTTTAGTACAGACATTGCAGTATATGTGAAAATAATCCATGTAGTGTTGTACGGTTCACGAGCATATTGTAGAATAGCACAAGACAAATTAACTTATAAAGAGGCATTTTGTCTCGGACTCTTCAGTATTGTCGACGTATTTGTGACGAACTTCAAGTAACACTTCTGTTCTATTTAGAGTTTATAACAAATGTTCAGCTTGAAAGTTATAGAACTCTGTGGACCGACCGCCGTCGCACTGCATCTATTATTGCAATATTATTATTATTAAAGATACTAGGTTCTGGTATCTGGAGCACTCGGCGAGGTCTTACACTAGTGTCTTAACATATTAATATGAAGTGTTCCACCTATACCCTCAGGGATGGCGACATACCTTTTTTGACTGGCCCTGGGTAGCATGGTCAGTTACAGATGACCATGGAAGGGAGTGGCTAAATAACAAGGGGTGAGCTGCATGCATATCCGTAAGCTGCTACAGTTTACTCCTCAGGAACAGCAATGTATCTGTGACCAACCTAAGGTGAATGGCAACCCTGACCCAGCGTATGTCCCAGCGCGGAGCACGAGTTTCTCCCCGCCACTGGGGAAGGCATGAAGCATACTCCATCACCCTACTCCAATGCGAATTGGTGTAGATGCGTTGGCCATTAACAGCGCATATCGAATCTCAAACCGCGCGCAAGGCCTCCGACAAGGCTAACCACTATCATCCAAGATAACAACCGACACCGACTGGTTAACGTGCCCTCCGAAGAATACTACTTCTGATCGCGCCCGACGTTGTTTAACTTTGTACATTGATTACATTCTGCTCCAGTCGCGGGACTGTGCGCCCTTCAATCTGAGGTACCCGTCCTATTTGAAGTTAATTACTGATGTTCACGGCAGCAGATACCGGGTGAACTGTATGCTTGTTTGCTGGTCCCACTATAGAGAGAGCTCCGTAACTTAGCAGCAGTAGATACTAGCAATAGTACCTCGGCCAAGTAGAGCGTATGTTCAAACGCGTAGCCCTGTGGCTGCTTCAAGGGCACCAGGGGCCCCACGTCCTTGAGTCCCTTGCCCTCCGCGCTGATCTCCAACACCAGGTCGTTCACGGGCTCCGGGGACAGCACGCGGATGGTCGCCGCGTGAGATACCGCCACGAAATGCACCGTCTGAAACATTCAACAGCAACATAGTAATAATTAACTTTTGTTGTCTTTTTTTTAAGATGATCTCTACTATATTATGTTTAATCCCGCAGACGCACACGCACACGCACACGCACA